>ML804330.1:117326-138738 GCA_009831015.1 Picea engelmannii | reverse complement strand
CTCCAACTTTTTTGGGGAACAACTGCTTACTTTATGTGGGGCATTTGACTTAGTCATTTGTAATGGATTGGCTAGATGGGCGAATTCTGGCAATTTCACCTGCAATACCTACAATGGAGCAAGTGTAGTAGACTATGCAATTTTCTCACATAGCTTGTGTGAGAAAATGGAGGAAGTTTTGATTGGTGAACAACTATGGGAGTTGAAATCTGATCATAAACTGATCTATTTAAGTCTAACTTGGGTTGAACAACAACAACATGGGACTAAAAATCAACACATTTGGCAACCTCCTTCAAAGAGAAGAATGACTCAAAAAACTGTAACACCTTCAAGATAGCGCTAAAGAGGTTGTTTAACAAGGAGAAAATTCCATCCCAAGGCCTTCATAGCCATGAGCTAACAAATTTAATCCAAAGCGCACTTACAGAATGAAAAAGAGCAAAAAATAGGAAATCTGAAACAAACTGCTTTTCAGTTAATGTTTGGTTTGATGAGGAATGCAAAACATCAAGGAAAACTTTGAAAGAGTCAAGCTAGAAAGAAATAAACATAAAAGCTTACAAGCAAATTGTAAGAAAGAAAAAAGTTGATTTCATGATCTCAAGGAAGGAGGAATTGATCTTCTTGGGGAAAAATATCCCCAAGTTATTTTGGAAGGAACTTCAAACGAGAAAGAAACAAACTGAAAATAATACCACAGCCTATCAATGGTTCGAGTATGCAAAGCAGCTTTATGAACAAGATCCTAAGGTGGACCCCCCTCCCTTGGTCAACACTACTACTAAGCTCTTCATTGTGCAAGAAATTGAGGTGGGTATCAAAAAGTTGGGTGTTGGAAAAGCAAAATATTTGGTTGAACTCCAGGCAGAATATCTAAAGTGGGGTTCAAAAACTCTTGCACATCACATTATGAAAATTTTCAACAACATCTTTCAGTAGGGATTCCCTACAGATTGGACAACTAGCCTAGCAATACCACTTTTCAAGAGTGGGGATGTCAACAATCCGTCCAACTATAGGACCATAATGATAAACCCCTTGTGTGCGAAGTTATTTGGAAGTATGCTAGAAAATAGAATCAACAAGTGGGCGGAAGAAGGGGATAAGTGTGCTAAAGGGAAAGCAGGTTTCAGACCTAAACGGTCAATGATTGATCACGGTATAACTCTAAGGCACATCATTGAAAAAGTGTGGGAGAAAAAAGAGGAAGACTTTTGTTGCTTTGTCGATTTCAAAAAAGATTTTGACACGGTCCCTAGAGATAAGCTTTGGCTTAGAATGGAGGAACTTGGGGTTCTTATACATCTTAGAGCAGCCATCCATAGGCTATACGAGGAGGTTAAAGTCAAAATTAGAACATCAGCTGGTATCTCCGAAAGTTTTAGGAGCGATATTGGGGTCAAGCAAGGGTGCCCATTGTTCCGTACCCTTTTTGGATTATATATTAACAAACTTGAAGAGTGGTTAAACTCACAGGAGGGTGATGGTTCTCTTTTGGGTGATTTTGTGATAAGGCTTCTTTGGTATGCAAATGACCTTATTCTGATTGCTAAATCCACTCTTGGGTTGTAAGAACACTTAATTTCCCTTGAGCGCTTTTGTAGTACAGTGGGGATGCAAGTAAATACTAGCAAGACGAAAGTGGTAATTGTTTCTAGCAAAAGACAACATAAGCAACATAAGTTCTACTTTGAAGGAAACACTCTTGAAGAAGTGGCAGATTACAGATACCTCATAATTGACTTCAACAAAAATCTAAGTTGGGAAGGTTGCAGAAATAAAAGAACTTTGGGAGGTTGGAAAGCGTTCTATGCTTTTCAAAATAGGTGCAGAGAAGAAGAGCTATGGGATTGGAAGACTATGCAAACTCTCTTTGGGATTTTAGTGATCCCGGTGGTTCTATATGGTTGCGAAGTGTGGGCCAACAACACATCTGACTTACAGTGGAAGCAAATTGAGAAGATTAAAAAACCCTTGATCACAATCAAGTTTAAAATTAAAAGTTCAGTCTCTTATGATATCATGTTGAGTGAAATGGGGGTTTCTCCTATTGAAGCAATTGTTATGGTGTGTCTCATAAGATATCTAAAAAAAATTGAGCAAATGGAAGACAATCGGTGGCCTAAGGTCGTCTTCAATGACATATTGTGCAAAAGAAAGAAGACGTGGATGAGACAAAATATTAAATGGCTTAGTAAATGGGATATCCACTTGAACAGGTGCCCTACGAATAATAAAGAGACAAATGATTATGTTATTGATAGGTTCCACAAGCGAACTTGGGATAAAGGGCTCATGAGAAAAAAAATAGTATTATATTTAACCCCACATACAATCATCATCAAAAAGTGTACATAGGGGTCAATATATCTTGGAGAGCCAAAATGTTTATTGCCCAATTAAGAACCAATTCCCATCAACTCCGTTGTGAAACTGGGCATTGGAAAAGACCAAAACAAGCTTGGGAAGAAAGGGTGTGTGTGTTCTCCGCCTCCGGAAAAGTGGAAAGAGAAAAACATTTCATTTTAGAGTGTGAAGCCTTCAAAGAAAGTAGGGAAGCCTATATAAGTATCTTGACAGCTAACTCTTGGAATAACTTATTCAACGAGGGGACAATAGAGAAATTGAGAGAACTCATCATCAAATTGAACAGAAACTCATAAATCAGTGTGAGGGAGTGTGTCCCAAAAGCTATTGTTAGCCTCGTTGTTAAAATCATTTTCTTTGTTTTCTTTCCTTCTCCTTTCGCGCCCACGTTCGTGGCTCGCCAAAGATCTTGAGCTCGAATTCGATTTTAATTTTGGCGTGAAAGAGTCGTGTTGAATGCTCTGTACCGGAACCTTGAAGTTATACGCAAGGTAGGTGATTGTTGGGTAAACTCAGAAATTTCGCTAGTGGATATAAATGTTTAGTAAGGGCACCAAAGTATTTGGTCTTTGGTTGGACTTCTTGTTGATAGCCATGTATTCACAGGATATCAATTAGGGAAAAAAATGGCACGGGGTAGCATTAGCACCAGAAAAGGGCAAAAATGCACCTGCGGCAAGGCAATAAAGTCTGAAGTGGTGTTAGTTGATCATCTCTCGTCTGCTCCTTCTTTGAATTCTGAGAGATTTGCAGGGTACGTGAAATAGATTGTTGCATTTATAATCACGGATGATTTGAATATCCTTCCAATTTTCACCATTACCGGCAATACTCTCTTGAACCGATTGCATGTGAAAGACTTGAGCAAATTGGAGGAAATGGCCGTCACAGTCGATCCTGATAAGGTAAGCATTAAGACTCAATTACTCGGCAGCATCTTCTTGTATTAATTTTGCAAAGCGTAAAGCTTCGCAAGTTTTGGAGCTTCTGCGGGCTTCTATGGCTTCAAAGACCGCTTTAAGTGATGCTTTCTCTCCGGAGTGCTCAATCGCCTCTGAAGGGGTCATGTAGGCATGGGTCGATGACTGGTTTTTCGTAAGTTAGGGTTTGATTCAACAATTTCTTTTAAGTTCAAAACGCTTTGAGTTCAATGGCGGTTGTAGCCTGTATGTTGATATTTTGATAATGTATGCATCTTCTTTGGCAGGAAAAGCAAGGGTAGAAAAAAGGATAGCAGTCATAACCCGTTTTTTTTATAATTTTGACGGTAGGAACAAGAAGGATTTGAAAAACATGGATTGCAGGTTGATATTTTGGAAGATGGTTTTGTTGTTAAGAAATTCATGTAGTAAACAACTGGGTTTGTATTTAGTAATGGACATCACCAAATGATGGTAAAACCGCTTTGCAACCCACGGTTTGTACATAATGTGGTGTGGTATGTGATGGTAATGCCACATGTAAACATGTAATTTTTGTTGGAGGCCAAATCGTTTAGACACTATGTGAAACTGTAAATGTTTCATTAGGCACAGTGTGAAAGTTGTAAGTTGCTTCTTGGTTCACCCTACACAATTATTTAAAAGAAGTAAATAAATAGTGAAATATACCTATTGTAATGTTCACAATTATACTAGCACAAAAGCAACTCAATTTTACTTTAAAGTAATTTATTATACTAATAATTTATGGGGTTTTTTTTCAAATAATGCAATTAAGTTGACTTTGACTTTATTTAACTAGCTTGTATATATGCGTGTTAGTATTGAATTCAGATTCTAATTCTTATTCTAGGATTTAATTATTTTACAAACCCACATTAGATGTCTAGGTAAAGATCCATCTACTCATGCATATAAATAGGAATATAGAAATATCTTTGAAGTATTTACAACATGTTCTATAGAGTTTGGAAGGTTAGTTCAAGTGATTTTGAGTTAGATTTGAGTTAAAGAAAGTATGAGAAAAGAAAAATTAAATAAAAATAAATATTTTCTTTAAAAATAGATAGTTTCAAAGGATTTGAGAAAGAAAAAATAAATTAAAAATAAATATATGTACATTGGGGAATTGCGTATGTCAAAGTGACAACTCTATGGAATTTCAAAGTTAGCACCAAATCAAGATTCAAATGATGTCTCTCAAGTTAGCATCCAAGCGAATTCAAAACCATTTACAGGGTGTTGGTATCTAAGTGAATTCAAAACCATTTACAAAATGTTGGTATCCAAGCGAATTCAAAATAATTTACAACTTGTTTAAAAGTAGTAAATTTTCAAACATTATTGTATCAAAACAGTGAAGGAAGAAAAAATAAATTGTCTGATCTAATTTTAATGAAGAGTAGGTGACAATATGAACTATACCATAGTTTACAATATCTCATTATTAACATGGTTAAGAATCTCTCTTTGGCTGTAAAGAGCCACATATTGTGTCATGATGGCCCTAATCTGAGAGTCCTTGTATTAGTGAAAGAAGACAAGCAACACAAGTATTTGAGTCACCATACCATGCATACTTGGTATTTCAAATGTGCAAGGTATAAGCTCTTTCCCATATAACAATGACTACACTACAATTTAATCGCTGATGATTTATTGTTAGTTTGTATTTGTAAATTACATAAGCTCCACCACTAGTAGTGACCAAGCCTAATAGTACAACCCATATAGCATCCCGGCCAATCTTTCCTTGTTCAAAACCTTGACACAACAATTGGACATTAATTCATGCCATAAGAGTGGTATGAATGAATTGTTAAACATAATATGCGGTTGAACTACTTATGCAAGTGTCATGATCTCTCATATATTGAAGATCACATTTGCAACCAATCATAGTTGTCCCATGTATTTTTGTGGCTGCATTTAGAACACTTGCAAGCTACCTTTTCTTTGTTGGGTTTTGAATGGTTGATCAAGAACTTAGTACTCATAAATCTTAGTGAGTTTTAAAATTTCAACTTATTGACATGCAACACAAATTTATTCAATTTAGATGATTGCCAAAAGTTATTATTTAAAAATATATATATATATATGAATTAATATTGGATATAGGTTATCATTCTTGTCACAAGTTATTATTTCTTAAAAAATCAATATTGGATATAGGTTATCATTCTTTATGCCTTTGGAAATTCTTTTAAGAAGGGATTTTTCCTAAAATTGGTAGGAACAGGAAGGATAGGAAAAACATGGATTACATGTTGATATTTTGGAAGACGGTTTTGTTGTTAAGAAATTCATGCAGTAAACAACTGGGTTTGTATATAAGAATGGATTTCACCAAATGATGGTAAAATCGTTTTGCAACCCATGGTTTGTACATAATGTGGCGTGGTATGTGATGGTAATGCCACATGTAAACATGTAATTTTTGTTGGAGACCAAGTCGTTTAGACGCTATGTGAAAATGTAAATGTTTCATCAGGCACGGTGTGAAAGTTGTCAAGTCCAAAGTTTCATTAGGAATTATGGGTTGATGCTTGGTTCACCCTACACAATTATTTATTTAAAATAAGTAAATAAATGGTGAAATATACTTATTGTAATGTTCACAATTATACTAGCACAAAAACAACTCAACTAATTTATTATACTAATAACTTATGTTTTTTTTTTTCAAATAATGCAATTAAGTTGACTTTGACTTTATTTAACTAGCTTTTATATATGCGTGTTAGTATTTAATTCAGATTCTAATCCTTATTTTAGGATTTAACTATTTTACAAACCCACATTAACATTAGTAACTTGGGTGTTAACAATTGCCAAAGGGCACATTGAATTAGATCATTCTTTTACCTAGATGTATAGGTAAAGATCCATCTACTCATGCATATAAATAGGAATATAGAAATATCTTTGCATATAAATAGGACTATAGAAATATCTTTGAAGTATTTATAACATGTTCTATAGAGCTTGGAAGGTTAGTTCAAGTGATCTTGAGTTAGATTTGAGATATATTTTTCATTCTTTTCTTTAAAGTATTCGTGTAAAGGCATTTGAAAACTAAAATAAAAGACTAATTGGTGAAAATATGTTGTCAAAGAAGGTATGAGAAAAGAAAAATGAAATAAAAATAAATATTTTCTTTAAAAATAGATAGTTTCAAAGGATCTGAGAAAGAAAAAAATAACTAAAAATAAATATCTGTACATTGGGGAACTTCGTATGTCAAAGTGACAACTCTATGGAATTTCAAGGTTAGCACCAAATCGAGATTCAAATGATGTCTCTCAAGTTAGCATCCAATTCAATTCAGAACCATTTACAACGTTTTGGTTTCCAAGTGAATTCAAAACCATTTACAACATGTTGGTATCCAAGCGAATTCAAAACCATTTACAACATGTTTAAAAGTAGTAAATTTTCAAACATTATTGTATCAAAACACTGAAGGAAGAAAAAATAAATTGTTTGATCTAATTTTAGTGAAGAGTAAGTGATAGTATGAACTATACCATAGTTTACAATGTCTCATTATTAACATGGTTAAGAATCTCTCTTTGGTGGTAGAGAGCCACATATTATGTCATGATGGCCCTAATCTCAAAGTCCCTGTACTACTGAAAGAAGGCAAGCAACAAAAGTATTTGAGTCACCATACCATGCATACTTGAAATATCAAGTGTACAAGGTATAAGCTCTTTCCCATATAACAATGACTACGCTACAATTTAATAGTTGATGATTTATTGTTAGTTTGTATTTGTAAATTTCATAAGCCATAAGCTCCACCACCACCAGTGACCAAGCCTAATAGTACGACCCATATAGCATCCCAGCCAATCTTTCCTTGTTCAAAACCTTGACACAACAATGGGACATTAATTCATGCCATAAGAGTGGTATGAATGGGTTGTTAAACATAAGATGTGGTTGAACTATTTATGCAAGTGTCACAATCTCTCATATATTGAAGGTCACCTTTATAGCCAATCATAGTTGTCCCATGTATTTTTGTGACTGCATTTTGAGCACTTGCAAGCTACCTTTTCTTTGTTGGGTTTTGAATGGTTGATCAAGAAGTTAGTACTCATAAATCTTAGTGAGTTTTAAAATTTCAATTTATTGACACGCAACACGAATTTATTCAATTTAGATGATTGTCAAAAGTTATTATTTCTAAAAAAAATTAATATGAATTAATATTGGATATAGGTTATCATTCTTGTCATAAGTTATTATTTCTTAAAAAATCAATATGAATTAATATTGGATATAGGTTATCATTATTTATGTCTTTGGAAATTCTTTTGAGAAGCTTGGCTTTTGCCTAAAATTGGTAGTCTCTCCAAAACCTGTCATCTACTACAACTTGTATAGAATATCACTCCAGTGGTCACGTGTTTCTTTGCCAACTCCATTCTTTAAGGCAATTAAGACACATTACCTTGTTTGAGATATCCATTCATGCAACATCCTTTGTATGTCTTCTATGTTCAATGGATGTTGGAGTTATTTCTACTCTTAACCATGAAAATTTATACCAACCATATAACTTGAACTCATGGTTTTGAACCTTCGAACTACTACAATGGCAATCACTGGAACTCTACCAGTGGCTTACGTGCAGGTTTTTCTCAGGGTTTAGGCACTTATGTGGAGTCTTATGGGCTATGAATATGGCAGTTCTTTGGGGGGTATTTTTGAACCTTCTTCCTATTATATCTGGAGGAACTGCTTGGTAGCAGAGCCACATTTAGTGGTAGAGACTTGACAGCTTACTACCATGTCTTCTCACCTCGTGATAGAAATGTTAGCCATTTATTTAGTAGGGCTCGTATTTATGTTCTAGATGGGGGTAGTGCGGGTCCTTCATTCCTTGGTTTTCGTTATGCGCAGAGGAGTTTAAAGAGTTCTTTCAGGGGGTTGTCACTTCGACTGGAGTTGTTTAGTGGTGGTTGGGTACTTGGGGCTAACTCACCTTCCACTGGAGAAACTTCCCTATGGAAGCTGAAGTCAACAACCTAATGGGGGTTGCAGATGAAGACATCTGGAGGAGGGAGGGTCTCTTCACCTCGTCAGATGTACGTGAGTTTAATGTTGGTATTAACTCTTTTTGGAACTTGAAACCTCCTCTGAACTCTTCCTCTCCGTCGGTATTACCTCGAGAGGATTCCTTTCTTCACTTTTCTAACTCTGAGCGAGAGCAGGAGAAAGTTGTTGCGATACAGCAAGTGGAAGATCCCTCTCTGTTTACAAAAGAGGCACCAGGAGTGTAGTCGGGAGGCACTCGAAGGGCATTGGGAGGTTTGAACCGAGATATCCTTGGGAGGAAGCCCATTTTTACAAGTGGTAGTAGAGTAAAGGCCTGGATCCCGAATCGCTCCAAAAGAAAATTGATGTTAGGTCAGGACATCGGTTTTGAGGATACAGTAAGTTTAGCACTTTGTGCTCTAGTAGGAAGATTCTCGTACCATGCTAGGAGAATGATGCCTCTGTGCGATTGGGTTAGTGAAAATTGGTATCCGTTGATGGGGTATATACCTGAAGTGGTTTTTCTGACCAACGGATGGTTTGAATTTCATTTTAAGAGGGCTAAAGACTATGCGTTGATTTTGGAAAAAAAATTGGAGCTATGGTGGAGGGAGTTTAATGTTAAAACGATGGCGTGTAAGCTTTGACCCAGCATAGGATTACTTCCGCCATAGACACCTTTGGGTTTTATTACCTGGTTTGTCATTGTATTTATGGAATGTAAATGCTTTGGAAGCCATCGAAAATGTACTGGGCAAGTTCATAAAAGTTGATGAGGAGGCGCTTCAGGATGCGGAAAAAAAGATATGCAGAGTACTAGTGGAAATCGATGGACACGTAGGATTGTTGGAGTCACTGGAGATAGTGTGGAGAGTTCACCATTTGGCACAATCCTTAGACTATCTGGGTATTCTATTTAGATGCTCTCAGTGTCGGAAGACAGGCCACTTGAGGAGGGACTGTCTTGGGTACTTTGAAGAGGAGATTTCAGAAGGCACTTTGTTGGAACGTTCAACGCGAGTTGTAACACCCTCATGATGGGCATGAATAAAAATAAAAAATTTATATTCTCATTTTCGAGCCAAATTAGCTCTTCAACTCCCTACCGGGGCCCTGCTAAAAAATCCGCAGACCTCATTGAACCCTGACTGTGCA
Organism: Picea engelmannii; assembly: GCA_009831015.1. Lineage (NCBI taxonomy): Eukaryota > Viridiplantae > Streptophyta > Pinopsida > Pinales > Pinaceae > Picea > Picea engelmannii. The sequence continues at coordinate 129,223 of ML804330.1, read as the reverse complement.
AACCCACATAAGACGCGCACTTTCCCCATACGACCACAAGGTATGACCGTGTGCTTATGAGAGATGCTTCACATTTCGAGACTTTTAGGATGTGAAGCCACCTAGACTCTCACTCTCGAACTCCCGACCTCCGGTTCCCTCCCAAGAAATCGGATCTATGGTCCCGTGCTATCCCCTCGATCAACGGTTGTGATCGTATCGCAATTTCGCATATTGGGATAATGAACGTGACCCATCTCTGACTCTTTGTTCCCTGAAATCCTGATTCTCGTAACACCTATCTAAACCCTCCGCCCATGTGACCGCTCAGCACGACCAGGGGCTAAGTCTTCAAGCTCGTCGGGACTTCGCGTCCCTCGACTTCTCATTTCCTCGAACTCTCGGGTACCGAAATGTCGATCCCCAAGTTATACCCTTAGCCAACTACTAGTGCCTACCTCCTCCTTCTACCACATGACCTTGTCCTATGACCTAGGGCTAATCCACAGAGTGTGTCAAGGTTTCGTATACCAGGATTTTGCGACTTACGAAACCGAGGGGTCTTTCCCTTTGGTCTCCCGGTCATCGAAACGCCAAAACTCGTTCATGCTTAAACCGACCGCCCAGATCACTCCTGGATCAACGACCACAATCACGTCACGATTTCGTGAATCGTGAGTTTGTGCGGTCCTACCCTTTGACCACTCTAAGTCGCGAGTCAGCGAAATGCTACCCAACCGCCACGTGTCCTCTGCCGGTGGACGGTTCTGATTTCTTCGGGACTTTCCGAACTTTGTCGAGCCCATTCTCCTTCCTATGCCAAGGTTAAGATCGATGGTCAATAGAACTTTGACAGATCCTTGGATCTACGGTCCTGGACCCCATCGCTACTTGCGAAGGCTGAAGGGGTCGAGGCATTAACGCCTGTGCTTCTCCTCTAGATCCATTGGTCCTGACAGATCTGGGGTATTTTTGAAAGGATCTCAACCATTCATCTACTAAACGACATAATACTCCCTTTCGATAATTGGACTCACTATCCTTTCTGAGCTTGAATCACGAAAATCAACCTCTCGGAGCTTCAAACTCTCACGACTCCAAGACCTTAGAGAGCTACTCTTTCTTGCATAAGGTTTCCAAACCCGGATCACATGAACCTTTAGATGGTTCTTGGGAAATTGTCCTTGATCTCAGTCGAGTCTCTGGGTAAAGGTTCGGTACGATTCCAAGGTTTATGGGGTAATTCCCGGGGAAGAGTGCTCTCGAGGAGACTTCCTAGAATATTACGAGAATCAAGTAAACAAGACGATTCTCGGTGGAGCGAACTCATGCCCCAAACATAATCATTTGTACAGAAACCAACTATAGCATGTAAGTATACACATGCATCCATTATTTCCAGTCTAAAACACCAGGCAATCATTCCACGTAGAAATCATTATGGGCGTATAAACATGAGCATGTATTCATGATATTCAATTCAAAATATAAGGCATAAAACACTTATCAGATCCACCAGGCGTGATGCAACTGCTGAGAGGGGTGCTTGTTTCCACCCAACTGTAGGCTCAGTGTCTCCAAACGGATTTACCACTAGCCACCCTCGAGCTAGACCACGATGCTCTGAGATTCAATCTCTTACTTCCAGCTCAACGGAAGTTAAGGATGAAGGTTACTCTCCTTCTCCTATGTTCAGAACTCCCTGTGTTTCCAAATTTTCTCCAGTTCTCTTCCACGATCCCTGTCGCACGTGCTCTCTCTCTACCCTTTACCACACTTCCTATCTTGCCTTTATCTCTGCAAGATTTCATGTGGCGCGAATTTCCCCGTCCGTGGTCAGGTTTGAGAGATTTTATGGATGGGCGGTTCACCCCCATCCCCTCATTAACTCTTGAGGAGCCTCCCCACTTACCAATCTAATGGGAAATTCATTCCAGGGTTAGAGAGTTGCTTTGGTCTTTGAGAAAGTAAAAACCAGTATGGTACTGACTCGGTGGAAGTTAACGCAACCATTCCAGGTCCCTTCCACCACCTTTCATTAGCCATCGTGGTCTCTTTTAGTACATCCCCCTCTCAGCAGTCTTGTAACACATATTCATAACATAATTTACATTTATCGACCTTTTATACAAAGGTCCATCAAAACAAATGTTCACACCTTCAAGTTTGCCATAGTTCCTGGCCAATATAGTTATATTTATAGACTGTGGGAAACAAGGTGTTTCAATTCCCTCCCCCTTAAAGGAACTTCGTCCTCGATCTTCTATCTATCAATATGACGTGTATGTACAGAAGTAAACAAAATCAGATATGTTTGTTTCATGGCATCTTCCATTTCCCACGTAGCCTCATCAAGGCAAAAATATTTCCATTGCACCTTAACCTGTGCAATGGTTCAGTTCCTGAGTGGGGTTTCCTTTCTGTCTAGTATGCATAGAGGTTCTGGCAGAAATTCTCCCTCCGGTTCCACCTGGATCACAAACCATTCAATTACGTGATTAGAATCATGTACATATTTCTTCAACAATGAAACATGGAAAACATTATGTGTTTTTACTGTGGGAGGAAGTGATAGCCTATAGGCTACAGGTCCCACTCTATATAGAACTTCAAAGGGTCTAAAATACCGAGGTGCCAACTTGGCACAAGCTCCCATCCTCAAGGAACTCTTCCTGGGCCTAACTCTGGGATATACGTGGTCTCCCATCTTGAATTCTCTTGGATTTCTCTTTCTGTTGGCGTAACTTTTCTGTCTGTTATGAACGACCTTTAGATTTTGTTTTATCTGAATCACTTGTTGTTCAATTTCTTTCAACGTGTTGGGTCCAACAATGATTTTGTTTATGGGATTACTCCAACTGTCTGGAGTGTTGCACGGCCTACCATAGAGGACTTCGAAAGGACTCATCTTCAGGGATTCTTGGTAGTCGTTGTTGTAGGCAAATTCCACCAGTGACAGACAATCTTCCCACTTTTTAGGTTGATGCATTACATGCATCCTTAGCATGTCTTCTAATATTTGGTTCACTCTTTCCATCTGTCCATCGGTTTGAGGATGATAGGTTGTGCTAAATAGTAATTTGGTCTCTAGACCAGCCATTAAGGATTTCCAAAAGTTGGAAGCAAATTTCGTGTCTCTGACAGACACGATCTCTTTAGGCATACCATGTAGTCTGAATATCTCCTTCATGAATATGTTGGCAATGTCTATTGCCTTGCAAGTCAATTTGACGGGGATAAAATGAGCGGACTTACTCAATTTATCCACCACCACCATGATGGCATATTTATTCCTGACCGATGTTGGTAATCCGGTGATGAAATCCATGGAGATGGTCTTCCATTTCCATTCTGGGATTGGTAGAGGTTGTAATAATCCTGCTGGGTGCCAGTGTTCTACTTTAACCTGTTGGTATTCTATGCATTTGGCTAAATACTCAGCTATGTATTTCTTCAATCCAGGCCAATAGAATTGTTTCCTAGTGGCCATGATCATCTTCTGGTATCTTGGGTGACCAGTATATGGTCTTTTATGTAGTTCATCCATTATGAACCTCTTATCATCTGGTAGCATTCATACTTTATCCCTGCTAATCCCATAAAGGATCTGATTTCTGAAACGTCCTTTGGGGTAGGCCATTCCATGATAGACCTGGTCTTGTCAGGGTCTACTGCTACCCCTTATTCAGATATGACATTGCCCAAGTAATGTATTTTCTTCTGGAAAAAGTCACACTTGCTAAATTTGGCATAGAGTTGATGTTCTCTTAGCACTTGAAGTACAAGTCTAAGGTTTTCCTCATGTTCCTCCCTATTCTTGGAGTAGATTAGTATATCGTCAATAAAAACCAGTACAAATTTGTTTAGGAATTTGTTGAGCACATTGTTCATCAAGCACATAAAAGTGGCAGGGGCATTGGTTATTCCAAATGGTACTACCACAAACTCGTAGTGACCATATCTCATCCTGAAGGCAGTTTTGTGGATGTCTTCACCCTTGATTCAGACTTGATGGTATCCAGATCTCAAGTCAATCTTTGAGAAGATGGAAGCACCTCCCAATTTATCGAACAAGTCATTGATTTGGGGTAAGGGGTACTTGTTCTTTACGGTTACCTTATTGAGCTATCTATAGTCTATGCACAGTCGGAGGGTACCATCTTTCTTCTTCACAAATAGGACTGGTGCTCCCCATGGGGACAAGCTGGGATGGATATAGCCTTTGTCCATCATTTATTTTAGTTGTAGTTTAAGCTCAACTAGCCTAGGTGTGCTCATCCTATAGGGTGTCCTAGACACTGGCATTTCTCCTGGTGCAAGTTCTATCGAGAAGTCAATGTCCCTTCTCGGAGGTAGACCCGGTACCTCTTCTGGAAATACATCTCTATATTATCTTAGTGTAGGGTGGTCTTCGAGGCTTGGTTTGTCATCTTCAGCTGATTCCAACACCTATATCGCATATAGTGGACATCCCTTTCTGCAATACTTTCTCATTTGAAGAGATGATATTTGTCTCACCGAGACAGGTTTTTGGATCCCTTGAAGGGTTATCCTTCTTCCTTCTTCACTTATACATTCTAAGGTTTTATGGTAACAGTCCAGTCTGGCTTTGTATGTAGCTAACCAGTCCATACCAATCAACATGTCATACGATCCTAGGGGTAGTATGTTAAGGGTTGCTTGGGTGGGGAATTCACCCATAGTGAATTGGAAAGCTGGTATAACCTCCGCTACCTTTCTTTTGGTGCCAGTGGCTAATTGTACCAACCATGTCTTGGCATGTTTATGTGGTTGTAATTTACACTTATCAACAACCTGAGGGAATATATAACTCAAATTTGAACCAGGGTCAATTAGAATAGACACTAGATGGTTGGTGATCATACCTTCCATCTCCACCACTGAAGCTTGGTGGTCATATTGGTTATTATCCACGACTGCATAAATTTGCGACATACTCCTGGCCATGTCATTGACAATAGTAGCTTCTTGGATGTTGTAAATTCTCCGACTGTTTTGTTGTCGGTGTGGGCAGTCCCTCAGTAGATGTTCTTCTCCACAACCCCAACATTTCAAGGTTCTTTATTTGGGTTATCAATCTTTCCTGGGGTAGGTCCAAAAGGTTTATTTCCGCTCTGGGAGGGGAAATTTTGATGGTGTACACTTCGGGTCGGGAAGCTCATCCTTGAGTCCTTCTTATAGTTTTTAAATCCTGGGAATTTAAACCCCTTTTTCTGGAATTCTGAACTATTCTTATGCTTCCAGCCTTCGCGAGGTTTTGTCTGATGCCCAAGATGTTCATAACAATATCTTGCCTTTCGGATAGTGTCTTCTAGGGTCTTTGGCTCATCAAACTCAATCATGTTCTGATAGTCCTTAGGTAGTCCACTGATGAATCGTTGCACCTTTGTTTTTTCTTCTTTTATATAGGGTACGTACCTCAGCAACTCAAGGAATATGTTGACATATTCCTCAATGGTGAGTTTCCCCAGCTTGAGTTCATAAAAATCTTTAGTCTTTTCGTCGAAATATTTTTCCGACATATACTTCTTCTTGAAGTATTTTTCAAACCGTTCCCAAGACAGGTCTTCTTCATGAATCCCTTTCACATTCTTAAGGTCCTCCCACCAAATGGAATCTTTCCCATTCAGGTTGAAAGTGGCTACTCGGGCCTTCAAGTTTTCTAAGAAGTCATGGACTTTGAAATACTTCTTTAGTCAAAGCACCCAGGCCTCCGCTTCCTCTCCCCTCTTTATCTCACCATCGAAAGAGGGTGGTTTGGCCTTCTTGAATTCTTCGAGGTTATAATTTTTTGGAATGCTTTCGTTTCTTTTGTTTCCTTCGAGAATGTGGACTAGTTCTACTACTAGAAGATCCCTCTGAGTCGCAAGTTTCCTTTCCAAAGGAATCGTCTGACACTTGTCCCTTATCTCTAGGGTGGACCTTTCTTGAGGTGCTCTTCCTAGTGTGGCCACTTAAAAGTCCACATTTTCGTATCTCAGGTGGAATTCGACTCCTCTTTGTCTGTCATCAGTCTGCGTGACTGGTATCAAGTCCATGCTGCAATTGTCTTTGTATGTCAGATAAACTCTACAGCAAGACTGCATTAATTTACGTTTGCTTCTCTTTCTCTTTTTTCAACCTCTTGTTGTCAGCCTTGCAGCTCTGTAGTTCGACCATGAGGCTCCTCACAGTCTCAGCTAGATCTGGAGGGGTCTCTACCGCCCTGCTTTCGTCAGACTCTTCGTCTCTATTGTGGGAGCCATCCCCCACTTCGTGGCACGTCACCATTCTATATGTCTACAGTTTCTCGCAGTTGATCGTATGCTTATGTGCAGACAAAAACACTTGTTGTTATTCAACACTATATTCATTCACAAGCAACACATAATTCATATTTCCTAAATGCATACACACAATAGGAATTTCATTCTTAACTTCAACTTTTGGTAAAGGGGGTTAAGATAGAGGGTTACTCTTTTTAAGAGTACTTCAAATGGAGTTTCTGCGCAACTCGTTCATGATCCCAAGTAGGCCAAGTGTTGTAACCATGCTCTGATACCAATTTGTAACACCCCCACGATGGGCGTGAATAAAAATAAAAAAATTTATATTCTCGTTTTCAAGCCAAATCAGCTCTTCGACTCCCTACCGGTGTCCTGCTAACAAATCCGCAGACCTCATTGAACCCTCACTATGCAAACCCACATAAGACACGAGCTTTCCCCATACAACCACAAGGTATGGCTGTGTTCTTATGAGAGATGCTTCAGATTTCGGGACTTTCAGGATGCGAAGCCACCAAGACTCTCACTCCCGAACTCCCGAGCTCTGGTTCCCTCCCAAGAAATTGGATCTATGGTCCTGTGCTATCCCCTCGATCAACGACTGTGATCATATTGCAATTTCGTGTATTGGGATAATGAACGCGAGCCAACTCTGACTCTATGTTCCCCGAAATCTCGATTCTCGTAACAACTATCTAAACCCTCCGCCCATGTGACCTCTCAGCACAACCAGGGGCTGAGTCTTTGAGCTCATCGAAACTTCATGTCCCTCGACTTCTCATTTCCTCGAACTCTCGGGTCCCAAAATGTCGATCCCTGAGTTAGACCCTTAGCCAACTGCTAGCGCCTACCTCCTCCTTCTACCACATGACCTTGTCCTATGACCTAGGGCCAATCCACAGAGTGCGTCGGGGTTTCGTATATCGGGATTTCACGACTTACGAAACCGAGGGGTCTTTCCCTTTGGTCTCCTGGTCGTCGAAACGTCGAAACTCGTTCACGCTTAAATCGACAATCCATATCACTCCTGGATCAACGACCACGATCACGTCGTGATTTCACGAATCGTGAGTTTGTGCGGTCCTACCCTTTGACCACTCCAAGTCGCGAGTCAACGAAATGCTACCTGACTGCCCCATGTCCTCTGCAGGTGGATGGTTCCAATTTCTTTGGGACTTTCAGAACTTTGCCAAGTCCATTCTCTTGCCTATGCCAAGGTTAAGATTGACGGTCAATAGAACTCTAACATATCCTTGGATCTATGGTCTTGGACCCCATCACTACTTGCGAAGGCTGAAGGGGTCGAGGCATTAACGCCTGCGCTCCTCATCTAGATCCATTGGTCCTGACAGATCTGGGGTATTTCCAATAGGATCCCAATCGTTCGTCTACTAAACAACAGAATACTCCCTTTCGATAATTGGACTCGCTATCCTTTCTGAGCTTGAATCATGAAAATCAACCTCTGAGAGCTTCAAACTCCCACGACTCCGAGACCTTAGAGAGATACTCTTTCTTGCATAAGGTTTCCAGACCCGAACCGTATGAACCTTTAGATGGTTCTTGGGAAATTGTCCATGATCTTAGTCGAGTCTCTGGGTAAAGGTTCGGTACGGTTCCAAGGTTTATGGGGTAATTCTCGGGGAAGAGTGCTCTCGAGGAGCCTTCCTAGAATATTATGAGAATCAAGCAAACCAGATGATTCTCGATGAAGAGAACTCATGCCCCAGAGTTAATCATTTGTACAGAAACCAACTATGGCATGTAAGTATACACATGCATCCATTATTTCCAGTCTAAAACACCAGGCAATTATTCCACACATAAATCATTATGGGCATATAAACATGAGCGTGTATTCATGATATTCAATTCAAAATACAAGGCATAAAACACTTATCAGATCCACCAGGCGTGATGCAATTGCTGAGAGGGGACATACATCCATTATTTCTAGTCTAAAACACCAGGAAATCATTCCACACAGAAATCATTATGGGCGTATAAACATGAGTGTGTATTCATGATATTCAATTCAAAATACAAGGCATAAAACACTTATCAGATCCACCAGGCATGATGCAACTACTAAGAGGGGTGCTCGTTTCCACCCAATCGTAGGCTCAGTGACTCCAAACCGATTCACCACTAGCCACCCCCAAGCTATACCACGATGCTCTGAGATTCAATCTCTTACTTCTATCTCAACGGAAGTCAAGGACGAAGGTTACTCTCCTTCCCATGATACAAAAAAATAATCCAAGATGAAGTTTACTCTCCTTCTCCTATGTTCAGAACTCCTTGTGTTTCCAGAGTTTCTCCAGTTCTCTTCCGCGATCCTTGTCGTGCGCGCTCTCTCTCTACCCTTTACCACACTTCCTCCCTTGCCTTTATCTATGCAAGATTGTGTATGGCACGAATTTCCCCGTCCGTGGTCAGGTCTGAGATATTTTACAAATGGGCGGTTCAACCCCATCCCCTCATTAAATCTTGAGGAGCCTCCCCACCTACCAATCTGACGTGAAATTCATTCCAGGTTCAGAGAGTTGCTTTGGTCTTTGAGCAAGTAAAAACCAGTATGGTACTGGCTCGCTAGAAGTTAAAGCAACCATTCCAGGTCCCTTTCACCACCTTTCATTAGCCATCGTGGTCTCTTTTAGCACATCCCCCTCTCAGCAGTCATGTAACACATATTTATTGTTGAAATAATGTATCTGCGAAGAGCATTCTTATTATTATTTTGTTATTGGATTAAATCCCCATTGAGGATTAATCAAGTCATTATTATTATTATTGTTATTGGATTAACCCCCATTGAGGATTAATCATGTCGATAATTGTATAAGGACCAAATCCCCTTTTGCGGATTGGTCATCGGACAATTACAAAGGGCAGAATAAGAAGTCGGCCCCAACAGTTATAATGGAAGAACCAGAATTAATTAAAGGTGGGTTTACCCACCCAGAGTGAGAGGTCGGCCCTGCCAGATGGTGACTCTTCACACGTGCCAAATTGATATAAATAAGAGGCTAGCGCCTCACTTCTAACACACACTTCACTTGCTCATTCTCTTATGAGGCAAGCTGCAATTAGAAGTTGGAGAGAGGTTCTGTATTGGTTTGAGTTATCTCTTGAACATTGTATAAGCCATTTATGATAAGGAAGTTTTGGCTGGGTTTTCTTCCCCTAGAGGATTTCCCAGGATAAATGTTGTATCTCTTGTGAATGTGTATTTCTCAGTGATCTTGTTCTTATTATGTTCTTATCTTATGAAATGCAAAGAACTATAATAATGGCATAAACATTAACATGGTATCAAAGCCAGCCTGAAGGAAGCATATTTTGCAAGAGGAAAAACGTCATTGTTACCATACCCAAAAATTAGGGTTTTGAAAAAGTATCTATTTTCAGCTCCCTAACCTCCTAGAAAGTTGCACCCTCCCCCGAGGATCATTTTGGCACTTAGAGCGCACCTTTTCAGTGGCTAGATCTCCCGAAAAGTGAAACCCTAGTTTCACAAAGTACCAGAAAACCAGAAAACCAAAGTACCAGAAGTACCAGAGTACCAGAAAACCAGAAGCACCAGTCCAAAAATCCGTAGATCAGATTTGAAGGGGTAAAAGTTGGATTTTCGAAATTCTGACTGCACTAGCTAACTCGCCTCAGCCCAACGCATCTATCACCTGGATCAGAATTTCAATAGGGTTTCCTCATAAAACCCTAAGTTGCAGTTGCAGTTGCAGTACCTGTTGCAGTTGCATCCATAGAACCAGTTGCAATTACTCTTGAAGTTTTTGGTAATGATTACCACTGCTACCAGATGGAGCCACTACCTACAAATGTTATCTGAGGTATGTACTCACATATGGTTAATGGTTAAACCCTAAAGAGTATTTGCAGGAGAAGGGATCTTTTTCCATAGATCCAGAATAATCTCAAGATCCAACACATTCAGAGGAATGATGCAACCCAGGTATGATTATTCTAATATGCATCTATTTGTTATGAAATTATCTTAATCAATGTTGCCTGATCATTAGAAGGATTAAAAATTGATCATAGAGCTTATCCTCTAACCTAACCTTTTGTCAAGATAGCATATTGTCTTGGTACAACAGACAGGTTGAAGAAAGTACTCGTCACTTGAGTGAAGGAGACCTAGAAGAAAAGCAAGCACTCACTCTTGAGGACAAGGCTCCAGGTTTGATTAATCAAGATTCAAAGGTACACATGACAAGCTAATGACTTTAGTTGAGATAGCAATTGTCGTAAAGTATTATACTTGATAGCATGTGAGAATATAGAGGTATATGCTTTGCCTGATACAACTAACATCTCCTCTAGGAGAAACCTCATGTGTTAGTTTCAGATTGCCATGGAAGAATGCTTGGTCACAACACTAAGAGAGTGTTGACCTCATTTCGTATTGTATTCCTTACCCTTAATATTTTCTAAATTATAAGTAATAAGCTCTAAAGGAGCTACTGTGATGATTGTTCGTGCTATTGCTTTGTATTATCAAGAAGGATATTATTCCTGTTTGTTGTTTTGTTGACCTTGCTCTAGGTCACATGAGGAAGCTATAGCAAAGGTTGCAGAAGGAAACGTGCTAAAGGAGAGATCATAAATGAAGCAATCATCAGTGGAAAAGAAGAAGGTGGGTCACTCAGAAGTTGCCATGACCCACGCTATTGAAGAATCCATGTGAACTCTAGAATATTAGCTCACATCAACTACAAGGTGCTACCATACATATGCAAAGATGTCACAGGTTTACCATAACTGAAAGGTGATCATGAAGGCGTATGCGATGGATGTGCGCAAGGGAAGAACATCAAGAACCTGTTTCTGAAGAGGGACAACAAGGCAGAAAGAGTCCTAGAACTCATTCATTCAGATGTATGTGGCCCAATTCCATCATCCTCCATTAATGGGTATGCATACTATGTATCATTCATTAATGATTATTCTCGTAAAAGACCTGGATATATTTGAAGTGATCAAAAAGATCAAGAAATTCAAAGCCTTGATAGAGAATCTTTCCGAAAGAAAGATTAAGATACTCAGGTCAGATAATCGAGGAGAATATACCTCAGAAGAGCTCGTGACCTTCTGTAAAGATGTTGGGATCAAGATCCCCAACAAAACGGTGTAGCTGAATGGAAGAACAGAACCATGCTGAAAGCTGTGAAGATCAAGATCTTCCTATGTGCTTATGGGTAGAAGCAGCAATGACAATTGTTTATGTGCAGAACCGATTGCCCCATAGTGCACTTGGACTCAAGACACCAGAAGAGATGTTCACCGGAAAGAAGCCAAAGGTAAGCCATCTCAAAATATTTGGTTGTCCAGTGTTTATCCATATACCAAAAGAGAAAAGAAACAAGTTGGAACCCTCCGGAAAGAAGGGAATATTTGTGGGATACTGTGAGGTATCCAAGGCCTTCAGAATCTACATACCTGGTCACTGCCATATTGAGATCAACATGGACGTGACCTTTGATGAAGAAGTTGCACTTAAGAAATCAAGAAGATGCCAGCTTGAAGAGGTATATGAAGAGGAACCTGTAAATCCCAGGACGACAGAATCCATGAGGGAAGTTCCCAGAGCTGCAGAACCTGTAAGGGAAG
>ML804330.1:55284-105814 GCA_009831015.1 Picea engelmannii | reverse complement strand
TTGCTGGGTTTTCTTCCCCTAGAGGGTTTCCCAGGATAAATGTTGTGTCTCTTGTGAATGTGTATTTCTCAGTGATCTTGTTCTTATTATGCTCTTATCTTATGAAATGAAAAGAACTATAATAATGGCATAAACATTAACATTTATAACATAATTTACATTTATCGACCTTTTATACAAAGGTCCATCAAAACAAACGTTCACACCTTCAAGTTTGCCATAGTTCCTGGCCAATATAGTTATATTTACGGACTGGGGGAAATAGGGTGTTACACGAGTGGAGTCGTTGGGTGTGGAATCGTGCAGGTATAGTCTAAGCTATGATGATTTCTCAGAACCTATCCAGTCGACACACTTGGAAACGATTACAGGTAAGCTTAAATCAATTTTCCCTACGCTTTATTATTCTTTAACTTCTTGAGAAAAAAACGTGTTGGATTCCTCTAGTTCTTTTGGATTGCAAGGGGAGAATAAGTATATCCCTGATTCTTGTCCAATTTCGATGGGATTTACCAAAGCGGCCCCAAACTATATTCTTTGAGAAGGGGGGAATCCTAGTCATGTGATCTTTGATGACACTCAGGGTGAAAGCAACCATCTTCTAGACTCTAAGAAGGTTGGTAATATCTCAGCCTGTGTATCATCTGGTGGACTAGGAACTCCGAGAGGGGATCATGTTTTCCTGAACGGTCTAGTTGACCTTGATGAAAACCCAGGTTTTAGAGAATCTGATTTGGGGGATAGTACCCTGGGGGATGTGCCCGAGACCCTTGTACCCTCGTACAAAGAGGCTCTTTCACCAATTCAATTGCCAACTTTCCAAGGGAGGACAGTTCACTGTAGGTTTGATTCAATAGGAGGTTATGTTCAGTCGAGGTCCAAGGGGGTGAACCTTGGGAGGGACTACACTTGGTCAAAGGAGTTGGGTTGGAGATCTCTCCAATAAAAACTCGAAGTGCGAGGAAAATGAAAGAGAAACTGGATTTGTTACCTGATGAATCACACTTACCTGTCATTGTTGAAAACGGGGCACTTAGTGGCATGAAATCCCTAGCGAGAGAAAAGCCATGATCATGCTCTGTTTAAATGTTAGAGGGGTGGGGGGGATCCTGAAATCCACCTCCCTTCAAAGACTTCTTCGGAGGACTAAACCAGACATTATTTTTCTGCAGGAAACTATCGTAGAGGATTTTAAGGCTCGGGCCTTTATGAACACTTTTCATCCTACTTGGATCTCATGTGTTGTTAGTGCTATAGGTACTTCGGGGGGATTATTAGTAACTTGGGACCCAAAAATGTTTGACATATTCCCTTTTTTTTTCTATGGTGGTATCCTTTTAACAAGTACATGTTTGGAGCTAAATATGTCAATATCTCTGCTTAATGTGTATGGACCCTGTGTGGATAGAAAATTATTCTAGGAAAAGGTAGTGGACATGGGTCTTCTGGCTCGCTGAAACTTGATTTTAGTTGGTGACTTGAATCTTACCTGTGATGTTGGAGAGATGTGGGGTGATACAACACATTTGGACCCCCTGTCAACCTTTTTTAAAGAACTGTTTACTGATTCTGGATTGGTACACTTGCTCCGGATGTTTTGGTTCCGACGTGGAGAAATGGCAGAAGGGGCAACACGGGTATATCTAAAAGGTTGGACCATTTCTTGGTAGTTGAAGATCTCATTGAGGGAGTTAGCAGATATAAATCATGGGTGGAATTCTCATACTTTTTGGAACACACACCTGTTCTTTTAAGACTTGATCGCCTCACACTCTCGACGACGTATCATTTCAAGTTCAATGCATCTTGGTTACAAGAAGAAGAAGTGAGATCTTTAGTGAGTGAAGTATGGAAGGACCCTGTGTTAAGTGCCGAAAGGGATGCACAACATAGGTTTTTCAATAAGCTGAAGGTTTTAAAGACTCATATAAAAGCACGGGAAAAAGATTTTAAAAGAAAACATGAAGAATCGCTTAATCGTTTAGAGGGACAGTTGAAAGTTTTATTTATGGACTCGACTCAGGAGACTTTTAACAGTGGTAGGGAAACCCAAATGAAATCATTGGAGGCGAAGCGTGATAAAATTTTACAAACAGAAGAAGAGAAGTGGAGACTAAAAATTTGGGTCGTCTCGTTAAAGAGTGGAGATAGGAACACAAAATCATTTCATCGATTTGCAAGCTCCCGGAGGAACATGAATCACATTTGGGAAGTTAGGGATGAGAGAAGAGAGCTTCATGCTGGTCAGATAGCTATAAAAAAAGAAGCGGTTAATTATTTCAAAATATTTTATGAGGAATCTGATCTAGTGCGCATTAGTGATCAAGTGGAGACTGTGGGCCTTTTTGGCTATATTGTGAAGGATGATGATGCTGTGTTTTTAGACAGCCCGTGGACGAAGGTGGAAATTTGGGAGGTTCTCAAGTCTTTTGTCAAAGACAAGAGTCTGGGGCCCGACGGGTGGATTGTTGAGTTTTTTATCCATTTTTTTGACTTAGTAGGACATGATTTGTTAGAAATGGTGGAGGACTCCAAAACTCGTGGCTTAGTGAACAAGTCTTTAAATGCAACTTTTTTTACTCTATTCCTAAAGTAAATAATCCCACAACTTTCGGGGATTACAAACCAATCGCATTGTGTAATCTTTGTTACAAGTTGATCTCAAAGGTAATTGCAAATAGGATCAAGCCTATTCTCTCTCACTCGTTGTCGGAGGAACAATTGGGATTTCTAAAAGGTAGACAGATCTTGGATGCTATAGGAACAACACAGGTATGCTTGCATATCATTAAAGTAAAAAAATCAAAAGCTATGATTTTAAAGTTGGATCTTAAGAAAGCTTATGACTGCATCAACTGGGATTTTCTTCGTATATCCCTTATTAAATCGGGCTTCAGTATAAATTTTACAAATTGGATCTTAAGTTGCATGACCAACACAAATTTTGCAGTCTTGATAAATGGGTATATTTCTCAAATGTTCCACAGTGGAAGAGGGCTTAGACATGGTTTCCCCCTTTCGCCCTTGTTATTTATTCTTATCATGGAAGGAATTAGCTTGTTGTTAAAGAAGGGAAAGGTCAAAGGGAAGTTATCTGGTGTAAAGGTATGTCAAGATTCTTCATTTGTTCTTTGTGGACGATGTGTTAATCATGTCAAAAGCTTCTATTGATGAGTGGCTTGAAATTAAAAATATTTTATTGATTTTATGTAGAGCCTCCAGACTAATGATTAATTTGTCAAAGTCTATTTTTTACTATGTTGGAATCCACAGAGAGATATTAGAAACTTTAAAAGAATTTTTTCCTCACAGTTTTGAGGAACTTGTAAATGGTTTTTTATATCTTGGTTATTTCTTAAAGAAATATGCTTATAAATCGGTTGATTGGAGGTGGCTCCTCTCAAAGATAGAAGACATGATTGGGATGTGGTGTAACAGATAGCTATCACTGGGGGGTCATTTTACATTGGTGAAATATGTTCTTGAAGGACAATCTGTGTACTGGATGGCTTTGGCGGCCATCCCAGCCTCCATTTTGGAAAAAATAAGGAAAATTGTGTTCAATTTTCTTTGGTTGGGCGATGAGGGGAAAAAGCACTTCCATCTTTGTCGCTGGGAAGTTATTGCGAGACCAAAACTTCTGGGAGGCTGGGGGATTGGAAATATTTATCTTTTCAACTATGCCTTGGAGACAAACTCTTTGTGGTGTGTCCTGATGAAGGAAGGAGTTTGGAATAAGGTCATCAAAGATAAATACATCCCACACAGTTCCATTGTCACCTGGCTAA
Source organism: Picea engelmannii (assembly GCA_009831015.1). Taxonomy (NCBI): domain Eukaryota; kingdom Viridiplantae; phylum Streptophyta; class Pinopsida; order Pinales; family Pinaceae; genus Picea; species Picea engelmannii. The sequence continues at coordinate 102,026 of ML804330.1, read as the reverse complement.
GGTCAAACCCAACCATAACTCCGTCGACCTCTCAGACTTGGAAGAACCTTCTGAAATCCTTGCACTTGTTAAACCACTCGTTGAGTTGGAGGCCAGGTTCGAGACACTCGGTACTTATTGGATTGGATAGAATTTTTGGATTGGGGTGTTCTTCCTTTGTATCTCTCCATATATTATCAGAAATGAAAAGAAACCATGTGGTCTGCCTCTACCAAGCTTTGGGAGATAGCAGACTAGGATATCTTCTGGATCACTGGAAAATGAGCGAGGAGCTTGGTCTGTGGGGGAACCTGGCAGTGGAATGGGATGATTTTTGTAGGGAACTTAGTGGAGCGGGAGTGCAGTTGCAGAATCAAGAAGATACACTCATTTGGACTGGGGGAGATAGATCTGGATGCATGACTATAAAAAATCTATATATGGCTCTTGCTATGAAGAGGTGGGTGAATGTTATTGGGGGTTGGAGGAGACAACTGTGGAAGTGGGATTTGGCTTAAAAAATAAAATTATTTACTTGGTTATCCCTTGAGAGCAAAATACTCACTTGGGACACTTTGCAAAAAAAGGGACAACAAGGGCCTAATCGATGTCACTTGTGTTCAAAAGATGTTGAATCTGTGTATCACCTATTTGTTTCTTACAGCTTATGTCGGGAGGTTTAGGTCAGGATAAAAAAAGAGATAAACTTATCGATTGTTTGGGAAGGCAGTTCTTTATCTGAGTGTTACGAATTATGGGTTAAAAAAGAATCTATGTACATCGTGTTGCCTTCCATACTCTACTGGTTCATCTGGTTGGAGCGAAATAAATCTATCTTTGAAGGAATCAAACCTTCTTTACTTTCTGTAGTGTGTAAGTCCAAAGCTTATCTTCCGTCTGGGACTACTATGAAGAAGGTTCCTCTTCACTCACTTCAGAATCCGTGTATCTTATCTCCCATAGTGAGATGGTTTGATGGAGCTGCGGATCTAACTGATCATAGATGTGGAGCATGGGGAGTAATAAAGATTTGCACTAACACGGTCTACAAGTGGACTTTCAACTGTGGATTTGTGACAAATACCAGGGCAAAATTGCTTGGAGCATGGGCGACTCTTATCCTGGCAGAGTGGATGAATATAGAAATTATCTAGGTAATTGGAGATTTGAAGATTATTATAGAGTGGTTGAAGGATAAATGCAAGTTATAGATTTCCTCTTTGATGGGATGGATGGACAGAATAAATAAGTTGAAGAACTCTTTTAGAGAGATTCATTATACTCATGTCTTCAGGGAGATAAACATGGAAGCATATTCCCTTTCGAAGAAAGAAATGGCGAACACAGAAGGAAAGATCGTCTACAACTGTTGGGTAGATGGAAATGAAGGACCATCTCACTGTTTCAAGCTCTATTAACTCCTTAGTTGTACTTTTGGTCTTTTAAATCTTTGGAGTTTTTTTTAGGACTGCTTCCATCTTTTTATTGTAGCATAGTCTCTTTTTGGAGTTTAGTTGGATCCACTCCTTCTTTGAGATCCATGGGAGATAATCCTTTCTCAGGCATTTATGAAAAGTTGTTCTCCGCAAGCTCTAAGTATAGAGTCTCTGACAAGAATTCTTATCTATGTAAGGTTATGTTTTGTATATGTAAAGAATGAAGACTAGCAAAGAAAGCAAGAATTATGACGTTATTGTAATGTGCACCTTTTATATTTCCTAATATAAAGAGCAATTTTTCTATTGAAAAAAAAAATACTTTTCACTACTTCCTCTAGAGTTATGAAGTTATATAAGTAATTCAAATTTGTATAGTATGGTTAAATGTTTTTGGTTTTCACATCTAATTATATTATAAACCTAAGTTCGCTCTCATAAGTATACGATGAAATTTTGATATATTAATTAACATAATTATTGAGAGGAATTTATTATTCATAATCCACATAAATTTTACATTATAAAAAATAATTTGAAAAGTGGATTAATTTGTAGTTAATGTGATTTGATTTTTAAATAATTTGTATTTTTTTCACTTTATGCCATAAAGTTTTCCAAAGTCTTCAAAAATGTATCTATTAAATTGATTATTCTTTAAATTGAAAAATAAATTTTAAATTGTCTAAATATAAATTCCTATTTGTGATTGGTTGTTAACAATGATTAAACAATTTTTATGTGGTTTTACACTTAATTGTGAGATTTAAAAATTAAAATTAAAATTAAAAATCAAACAGTTTGTCATGTCATGTGTCCTTATTAATTATGACCATCAATACTTATTTTTACGCATGCCACATCTACTAATGTCATTTCTATGAATTATTTTAGATATTAAATAAATATAGTAATAAGAGTTTGAAATATTAAAATTATAATATTTCAAACTCTTATTACTATATTTATTTAATATCTGAAATAATTTGTAGAAGTGACATTAATAGATGTGGCATGTGTACAAATAAGTATTGATGGCCATAATTAATAAGTATACATGGCGAACTGTTTGATTTTTAAATTTTTAATTTGTAATTTTTTTTTTTTAATCTGACAATTAAGAGTAAAACCACATAAAAATTGTCTAATAATAGTTAACAACCAATCACAAAATATGAATTTATATTTAGAAAATTTCAAATTTATTTTTCAATTTAAAGAATAATCAATTTAATAGATAAATTTTTGGAGACTTTGGAAAACTTTATGGCGGAAAGTGAAAAATAACAAATTATTTAAAAGTTAAAGCAAATTGACTACAAAGCAACTACAACGGTAGGTATAATAAAGGCATAACTGATGAAAATAATGATATCTCTTAGATCAAGAATGTATTAAAATAATGATATCTCTTACATCAAGAAGTCGTAGTCTAAACGTTCTACCTTTTGGTTCTTTTCTAGGGATATTTCCTTGAAATCCAGCCATAAATTGTTGTATCTGCATATTTGAATAGTTAATTCTGTGTAATCCGAGTGCCCTAGCGGTTTTTCAACTCATTGAATCCATTTATGCATTCATAAATGCAATTTAAACCACAAAAAAATTGATTTAGTGCAGATTTGTGTTGTCGGATTCTGGCAAAAAGGAAAAAATGTAGAATAGTTATACAATGTCCATCAAAAATGGATTAAAATAATGATATCTCTCACATCAAGAATGATCACATTAAATGACTCATTAAAGTGATGTTAGGTGACACTTTGTTTTATATATATATATATATATATATATATATATATATATATATATATATTAAAACCATATTAAAATAGTCATATCATTGTGTTAAACGAATAGAAAATTAAGAATTTCAAAATCTATAAAACAAAAAATATTTTTTTATTTTTTAAAAGGTTAAAATTAATAAAAAAAAATTAAAAACTTTAGAAATATGTATGCAATCACAAGCAACTAATTGCAAGTCAAAGAAAGCTGACTCATAAGCAATTACAATATGCACTGCCTATCGATAGTTATAAAAGCATGGCTTATAACAAAAGATAGAACATAACTCCAAAAGCCATTAGCTTACAATGAGAACATATCACCACATGTAAAAATAATTCTCCCTTATTTCAAGCATATTTCATTGTCCTATAGGTGACAAATAATCCCATCTACAATACCAACACACAAGGTGATTTTTTTCTTTTGTTTTCTACATAAGATTGTAGATTATTTTCCTGTGTGAGATCTCCGCTCTCTAGTTTTTTTCCTGACGTTTGTCCTTCATTTTCATATTCTTTCTCTAGCTTAGATTTTGATTGTATAGGTTCATATTAGTGTGGAGAACTTCGCTTTGCAAATACTACCGAAGTTCGATTTGATAATAGTGGCTCCATAACCAAGCCTTCCGACAATTCTGGTTCTCTCTCTTTCAACAATTTTGGTTCTTTCTCTTCCAACAATTATGTTGATACTTACACCGCTGCATTTGGGTTTGGCTTTATTATTATCCTACATTGTTCTTTGTAAAGTTAGAGAGATAAATCTAGGTAAAGTGAAGTGCTCTTTTGACTAATTGATAAACACACCCAAACCTTAAGTTTAAGTGAGATGGTACCCACATTTGATAAAGCATGCGAGTTAAAAAAAAAATGAATTTGTCTTTTGTTTGAAGATATGAAACAATAATTTTGCTTAATTTCTTTAATCAAATATGAAGTTAAATATTTGAATTTAATTTTTTTTTTGAATATATGAAATTATAATAAAATTTACTAATATTTTTAAAGTTGAATTTAATAGTGGATTTTATTTTATTATTTTTTGCATTGAATTTTTTATTGTCTTTGAATTCAAAGACAAACATGAACTAGGTGACTTTGCATACAAGGAAAAATAGAAGCAATATTTTTTTCTTTAAGGGAAGTCGTTTCACAAGTAATAACGTAGGTCTTGGGGATCAAATCAAGGAAGAATTACAATTTCAATTTTCAATCATCTTTTGTTAAATGGTAGTCTTTTTTTCGTTATGAAATCACACTTACAAGATATTCTCCTTTGAGTGACATATAAACCAATTTGATTTATTTTTATGGTAAGAAGTATTTTGAGAGGTGATAATCTCATTTCTTAACATTACTCTTTAGATAGATAAAACATATTTATTTTAAGTTCTCAACTATGTACTTATTAATTTCTAAATTTTCTTTCTTAACCATGTATTCTAATTTTATTTATTTGTTTTTAAGAATTTTTATTTTACAAGTTTTTAATTAATTGTAAAACCTTCGTTCAAGTAGCATGAAAAAAGACAAACATAAATACAATATTTTGATCATTTATTAAAATTAAAACATCCCCAAATTACTTCACATTTTCATGTGTTCATGTAGGAAGTATGTTAGTATTAATTATTTATATTATATTTTAAAAAACAAGTTGCATGTTTAACATAAATGAACAATGAACGTTGTCTTAAACCACTTAAATCAAACACATGGAAAATGGACCAATCACATGCGTCCATCACTAGGCATGGGAAAATCACCCGACCCACCATATGCCTCACGCGTCACATGCGTCGATCATTGGGCATGGGGAAAATCACATGACCCCCACCACATGCCTCATGCATCTCCACTTGGATACCGTAGTGGATGTATTCCCATCCGCATAGTTATGTGTGCTCCTAGGATTTTCAAGAAGCCTCTTCACTCAGATTGTAGAACAATGGTATCTCTAGCTAATTCAACATTCTCAGTTCTCAAGCGAAATTCTTATTAAAACCAAAGCTTCATTCAGTTTCTTGTCAAACCCAGTTTCCAATCCATCAATCAATCTATCGACTAAGCATCGGTTCGATGAGCATCAACACAATTAGTATTGGGATTGGATCGGTAGAATCGGTATGAGTGGAAGGTCATTGATCTCTCATCAAGATCAAATATTCAGTAAGTGTAGGAGGATTGTAGTAACAACTATTGAGGTTAATATTTTGTGGATGTATTATGAGGTGGTTTTAGGGGTTAAATTTTGCTCATGTGTTAATTTTTTATGGTTTTTTCAAAACCGAGATTCACCATTTTAAAAACGATTCGCCCAAATTCTATAGAATAAAATTATTTTATCTTAAAAATCGCCAAAAATTTATAAAATACTTAGAAATTTGAATATTTTTAAAAAACTATCATCAAACATTTATAGTTGACATATGAAGGATTACTAATATTCACCAAGATTTCTACATTTTAAAATAAATTTCTATCCTTAAAATAATCCCTGTGTACTATGCGTGTTCTTCATTCACTTGTCGCTCACCCTTTCGTTTATATTCCATTGACCCATTCACAATCCTTCAATTCTGACACAATCAAACACGTTAAAGAATGATACTAATAGAATGATACTAATGGTGGTATTGCTTATTCTATTTCAATCATCCTACCTATGCGTTAATTTTGAATTGCATTCTAAAAATTTAGACATTATTGTTCTTTGGCGAACATCCATAAAGAAATTAAGATTGCTAGGTATTTCTATAAATGCTTCAAAATACTGTTTTTCTTGTCAAAATTTAGACATTGTTGTTCTTTGGCGAACATCCATAAAGTGCCTCTAATTGGAATGAAGAAAAATCTTGTTTTTCACATAGGACGGGTGCCTTATGGCTCTTGAATAGATTGGGTTATGCACGAGTATCGTCGATATGGAAATGAATAATGTGAAGCCTCGGCTTCATTTTAGGTACCTTGAATTGTTGTGACCGATTCACTTTTTCTTTTTGGTAGGGAGTACTAGGTTGAAAATTAATTCCCAAAAGATTATAAGAAATTGATTAAATTGGATAAAATAGAGATTATTGGAGTGTGTGATAAACAAATGTAAAAAAATAACATAACACACCATGAATTTCTTTGTACATTTACACACCTCAAGATTTTTATGTTATTGTATTAAGGATTCAACCCTTTGAACAAATTTGACTTTCACATTACACCAAGAATTTCTTTGTACATTTACACACCTCAAGATTTCTATGTTATTGTATTAAGGATTCAATCCTTTGAACAAATTTGACTTTCACATTACAGTCAGAGTGTGTTGTAAGATTTGTGTTTTATCATAATAAATGCTATAAGAAAGGGTTTATTTAGTCCATATGTGGCAAATGTAAAAGCACTATAATACAATAAAGTAATATAAATATAATTTTAAAACAATATGGTGGACTATTTATGCCAAGATGAAACCACTTGGAAAATATTCCCTCATGTTTGTGGGCAATGTGGTTATAGGGGATATAGCTCAGTCATGCATCTGCCACATGCAATGACTACATTGATATCCAAGGTAAGGATGATGATTTCTCTGCTTTGTTCCGTGCAATCATGTCAATGTGTGCATTGCCTCCATGTTCTTACCGTTCATCTTCCATATAAGCATTTGAGGCTCAACACCACACACACAATTATGTTGGGAAAGGAGTTGCACTCTTTGTTTCATGAGGTAAGGGGTACGAAAACTACCTATTCCCTGAAGCAATAGTAGAATGGGGTAAAGGGTTCATAAATCTCAGGAAGGAGGGACTCATGCATGAAAAGGGAAGGTACACAACCCGACTACGTCGACAAACTAAGAAAACAACCTTGTTTGATGCTTCAAAGTCACTTCCTAAGGTGTGACAATCAAGTGGTTATTCCTTGGGACTGATCATCATATCGACGAGAAGGATTCTAAGCATCTTCTAAAGTTCACCAGTGGTTCACCCAATAGGTTTCAATACACCAAAGAAACTGGCATTGGAGCTAGGCTGAAAGATGGAATCACATTATTCACCTTCATTCTCATAATTATATGGAAATTCAACATACTACGTCACTTTGGAGACAGTAATTTATGGTGCCAGGAAACGAGCCAACCCTCTGTTCTACTTCATTTCCCGCTAATGAGTCTCAATTTCTCTTTTGAGAACTACGATCTCTAGCTCTGGAATTGGATCATGCTATTCCATTTGAAGAATACCTTCAGATAGATAGAGAGGAAGCTCGAGATGAATTAGAATCTTTATTTTATGATCTAGTTGATGAATTGGATCAACTCCTCGTGAGTGAATTGGTGTGGGGTCATGTGATCAAGTATGAGGGTTTCTTAACCATGACCTAAATGTGAAAATGTATTGCACAATTATTAATAGTGGCAAGGTCTGTTTAATAGAGGTCTTGCCCATAAAAAATATTTCCAAGGAAGTGAGGTGTAGAGTAAGGAACTAGCCATGAGTAGGAGCAGTGAACTAGCCATCTCCACTAGAAATCAGAGTTGTGACTAGCCATGAATGAGTAGGAGTAGTAGCCAATGAGTATGCATGTGTCTTTCATACTAGCTAGAAGAAAAATATATGAATGAATCTTTGTTCGCTCACGCCTTCCAGTTCGATCCTCATTCATCCTCCCTCCCAGCTAGTTGATCCCTGACTAATAGGCAAAGAGATTGGGAGAGATAAGGGAAGGCATCTCATCCATCATCGAAGGGATCCTAGGAAGGGCACATGATAGGTGCACTTGAGGACATTTCGTGCAAGGGCTTGACTTGAAAGAGTGAAAGGGAAACTTGAGCAAGGAAATTGGGTGCAATGGAACCCTCTACCCACTACCAGCTAAAAGGAAGGGTAGGAATTCGAGACCCTAGAGCTACCAGCTATATACTCGTCGAGCAATATTTTTTTGGAGCTTTGAGGCGGCCAAAGCCCAAATGTCCCATAACATGTAAGGCAATGAAAGCCCAAATGTCCCATAGCATATGAGTTGCAAAAACGGTATAAGTTTTCAAATCTTAGAATAGTATTTAATGTCATAAGTAATGCTATATTTATTTCTAGCATTACTTGATCTCAACAAATATGTGTGTTAACCTAATATTTTGGTGAATAATGTGGCATTGTGCCTCGGGAAGAGGCCAAATAAGACCTCAAACATGAACATAGGATAAAATTGAAAGGAAAGTAAGACCTCAAAACCTGAACTTGGCCTAAACTTAGCATGAAAACCAACTGATATTGCAAAACTTATCAAAGTTTGCTAAAACTTTGTATTAAAATATTTTGAACTACATGTGAAACTAGTTGAAAAAACGGTGAACAAATTACTATAATCCATGGCCTAATGATAGGGACTAATAAGGTTGACATTTTCCTTAGATAATTGACCTCTCATACTGAAACATTAACACAACTTTTTGACCCAATCCACATTGTAATTTTCTTTAGTAAAGTGTCACTTCGTAGATGATTTATCCTAATAAAAACATCTTATTCTATGGTAATTCAACAACTAGAGAAGGATCATTGTTTGCTTTACCAAATCGATTTGACTACTAAAAACAATATCTCATAACCATTTCAAACCTTCAATGACCCCATTAAATCTAGCTCCAAAGTAAGATTGTTCACAAGGATTTTACAAAATATTACTCCTTGGAAACAACAGTGGTGCCTGCAATGAATAAAGGTGTTCAAATGTTCCCAACACTGCATACAGATAGGTGTAACATTGTCTATAATTCATTGGGGATGGGTCTTTGCATCCACCATTGTGCTTTTAGGACTCTCCTTTATTTCCCCATTAAAAAGAGGTGTAGCTTATTATGATAGATTGCATGCAATATATCTAGAATCTAATTTACATACCATCAAAATTTCTCGATCAAATTTAAATTCAATTCATGTGAAAAATACCACCAAAATGAAAGACAATATAATTCTCATTGTCCCACTTCAATACAACAAATGTATAAATTGATTCATCCAAATCAAATATTTTTTTACCATTTATTGTTAAATATCCAAGGGTAGGGCACTGAGGCTTCTCAACAATGCAATCTTAGTAGCTACATTGATCAATAGAATTAAAGAATACTTGAGTGAGGTAGAAGGAAAACTCATGTAAAACTTTCTTTTTGTTTTGGAAAGTTGACGTGCGGGTCAATATATAGAAAACTAGATATGCAACTCAAGGTTTCTTTTTGTTTTGGAAAAGTTGATGTGTGGGTCAATATATAACAAATTAGATGTGGAACTAGAGGTGAATAAATTGCAATTTGCATGATGATTACATGTGAAATATTTCTTTTCTTGTGTAATTTAATTTAATGCACAAAAGTGTCAGATTATTTTGATTCATTTGACTATTTAAACAAAATTCTTGAAATGAATAGTTGGTAGATGGAAACTTAATTTTTTTGGAAATTCCTAATCATTAGGGTAATATAGTGGTATCTATTCAACAACATTGATGAGTTTGCTACTATAAGGGTGTATTGATTGTCATCTTTTTCATAATACCATGATCCTAATTTTACAAAAATTAATATTGAGGTGTTGAATTAGTCGTTCACCACTACCTAACCTTTGAGTAGTACCATCACAACCAACAATGATACCTTATCTTTGATTTAGATATTAACTTGCAAGGAATTTATTGTTTTCGTTCAGAAAATGTGGTAGGCACTAAGCAAGCATCTACTAATTGTCAACGGATTTAAACATTGATTCTCGTTTTGGCAGAAGGTGTAGGAATTTAGTTGTGTTTGAGTATCAGTGGGTGGCTGAGAACTCATTGCGAGTTAAGGGTCATGCATAGTCCAATTAACTTTTATGCATTACCATGCGTCCAAAGTTTCTACTCGATGTTTACAATTATGTTTGAAAATTCGATATTTTTAACAGCGTGAACATACAATTTTGTTTGAAATTTCTATAAAAATCAATTAACTAAAAAATGCTATCACAAGATATTAGTAATCAAGAATATTATGCCATTCACAAATAGAAAACTTGAACAACATATTAGTACAATTTAAATCATTTTTATTTGTTGTAATCCAAAAAGAGTAGCTTAAGTAAAACAATTTGACGACCATGTATACTAGTTTGTTGTTCAGTATTGGTATGTATTAGCACCAATAGTGATAAAGACAAGAGCACAGAAATGGTCATGAGTAGTTACATATTTACCAATATCATTTCTAGTCAATTATACATATTTACTCTGATGATGCCCAACATTCAACTATAAAACCCTTGGAATTCGACCTCTCACTACAAAAAGAAAAAGTTGGTAAATATTGAATCAACATTACCACTTGGAAAGGATTAAACAAAGTAAAACCAATTTGATAAACTCAGTTACTACCAATGGGTGAACCCATAATTAAAAAAATAGTACTATGAATGCGGGAAGAGAGAAAGAGATTATACTCAGGAGGATAGTACATAATCCAGACTTCTCTCTCTATATATAAGCATTTTACTTTAAACAAAGTCATCCATTTCTGGTTATAGATCCATAAAAAAATATAGTAACATATACAGTTAAAGCATTTGAAATATGCACCATGATAGCTCCATTGTAATCTGTGAAAATGGGGTAATCGTGACTTGACCTTCTTCTTTATAGAGTTTCAATCTAACAAGACATGTAATTTTTGAAAACACTCTTTAAGTGGAATTGTAGGATAACAATTAGCATTAGTCTAGGACTAGAAAGCTTGTTGAGCTGCCACAAGAAAGCTTTGAAAGCCGCGACCTAGCATACTAGGTGAATGAAGGCAGAAAGATATGTGGAAATCATTATTTGAATTCAACATAAAAATATATGTGGAAATCAATATCATAGCCAATTTTCATTCAAAGCATCCATATGAGTGCATTAATTATATGTCAGGGCATTGAAAAAACTCTATTAATTATATTTTAGGTCAATGAAAGAAGTTTGTACACAATGATTACATAGTTTTTCTAAATTATGTTTTTAAAAATATTTTTAATACGTGCCAAGTGCATTGATAAGCATGGACATGTAATTTCCATGTGTTCTCAATTATATATGCGTACAAAAGGGAAGCAATGCATGTCACAATTCAACTGCATATGTGTCTGAATGTCATGGTCGTCAAGGGAGATGAAATCACCCCACCCTTAGAGACATGTTGTAAGACCTCCATTGTGGATGGTAGAGATCACACTATCAACCTAGGCACGGAGTATCATCGTAGACAGACGGGACAATTGGACGCACTTGACCAAGTGAAAGGATGGAGTGGTGACCTTCCAAGCAAATTTATATGGGATGAGTAGGGGCACCTTAAATGCATGATCCAAATGTGCGGACCCAAGGGGAATTGTCCCAATGACTTGCAGATGACAAAATCATGGATGATTGGATGACTTGGGCACGAGACAAGACACACTTTCCAAATAGATTCTTGGGGTGTAGATGACTTAGGCGATAGAGAAAAGACACAGGCTTGACATGACTCAAGTGGACCAACAAGCACGATGGACGAGTTGGTGCAAGTCACTTCATGCAACGCACTTTTCTAAGTGAATGTAAAAGGTGTCTATAAGTAGGAGGAGACTTGGACAGCCTAAGACATCATAATCAAGGAGAAATCATCAAGAGAGAAAGAGTCATCGAAGGGATATGTTGTGGTATTTTTCAGGGTTTAACATCGCAAGTCATCCAAGTTGGCTATGTGACTGAAATTGTGAATAAGACCTGCAAGAGGTAGGCTTGTAGTTGTGATAGGGGTTGATGTGTGTGGAGAAGCTAGGAAGCCTTGGAAGGTGACTTTCCTTGATTGTTTGTACTATTATAACAAACTATAGGCAATGGTCGAGCTCCCCTCTTGTAACATTGAAACATTCTTCTCTATAAGTAAATAAAAGGGTGTTAGGAATTGTCTTGGTGACACCTAAACTCGTGAGTTGTGTTCTATTCTCTATGTGTTGAATGTTGTTCTCTATATTCTTACATGTTTCCTAAGTGTTAAAAAATCTAAGTTCTACTCGGAATGATTATGTTGGATAAATATAAGTTGCGTAGGACTTGGTATGGTTATCTAGCATTGTAGTTCAAGTCAAAGTTATAGGCAGAGTTTGAGTGAATAGGTGTTGTGTGGTTGTAATAAGTACTGCATTTTGGTCGAGCCGTTGTGATCAAGGAAACACAGCGTTGCACGACTGGAGATGATGAAAAAGAAAATTTTGAGAAAGACTCTTAGGTCCATGAAAGGTGGTATTAGCTCAAATTATTCAAGGATTTGGTTTTAGAGTTGCGTTGGATGCTCTTCACCATGCCTCGGAAGGGAGCAGTTGGTTCAGAGGGAGACTTGACATAGTTGAGGTAGTTTTGTTAGCATATGTTGATTGAGAAGAATCTTAGGATACTTGGGCGATCACAAGGACAACACTTGGCACAAGTGTTGGAGCACTCCTCAGGATGGACAAGCAGAAAAGTGTGAGAGTGTGCTTGACATTGGACAAATATAGAGGATGATATCAAAATATTGCAACAATCCATGATCAGTTAAGGAGAGTCTCAACCGAGTGTCCCACCGTGACTTAGGGTGCACTTCAATTTAGTGAATATGTATGTGGTTATTATTGAGGACACATTGCAAAAAAATTTGGGGCTAAGTGTAGTTGGACCAAAGATTTCCCCCACAGACCTTGAGGAGATGGCTTGGTACCCTGTGGAAGCCCACTTTGAATAGATGTATGTTACAAAAATAGTATCACAGAACAATAAAATAAAACAAATTCGAAAATAAAACACAAAAAATACACAATACAATAGAGACCGAGATATACGTGGTTCACCCAATGTGGGCTACGTCCACCAGAGAAATTTCCAGGTCCTTCCTTTATTATTATCCAGCAAATTGAAGGGATACAACCTACATCACACCCATTGTAACCTCCTCTTCTTTCTATCACAATCTCCTCTCTCAGAATACAATATTCGCAATAATACACAGCTGCAATACAATTCCCTCATAAAAGAGGGTTTCACTCTAGGGAAAAAAAACCCTAACATAACTTCTACCATTAGATCTCTGACCTTATAATGAACGATCCAAATTGACTATGAAATTACATTATTGGAATTGTGTATCTTGTTGTTTCTTTGATCTACATGTGAATTTGGAAGATATTCAGGCTCCACAACCAACAATCTCCTACTTAGAGACTGATCACAACAACTCCACTGTTGTTATACATGTTGGACTATGATCCACTTTGGACCTGGAAAATTTGTCATCTTTACCTTCATGCTTGAAGACGAACTGAAACTAAGCAGGAACTCGATTTCTCCTTGGTTACTACCTTTGTTAACATGTCTGCATGATTCTGGCTAGTATGTATCTTTTCCAACTTCAAATGTCCATCTTCCAAGATGGATCGTATGAAATAGTACATGAGTTGTATATGCTTGGTCTTAGAATGGAAGGCTAAGTTATTTGTAATATGAATGGCACCCTCATTGTCATAGTACAAACTGCTATTCTCATGCTTCTTTTCCAATTCCTCCATAAACCTCTGTAACCAAATCATCTCTTTACTAGCCTCTATAGCAACAACATACTTTGCTTTCATTGTTGAAAGTGAAACAGCGTTTTGTAGTTTCGAAATCCAACTTATTGTTGTTCCACCTATAGTAAAAACATACTCTGTGGTGCTCCTCCTGCTATCTTTATCACCTGTCATATCTGAATCAACATATCCATGTAGAACAATGTATGAACCTCCAAAACATAATGCATCAATAGAAGTATCTCTAAAATACTTGAGAATCCACTTTACTGCCTCTCAATGTTCTTTATCTAGATTGCTCATATACCTGCACACAACTCCCATTCCATGTGCAATATATGGTCTTGTGCAAACCATCACATACATCAAGCTGCCAATCGTTGATGCATAAGGGGCCCTGGACATGTATTATATCTCCTCTTGTGTCTTGGAACACATTTCCTTAGTTAATTTGAAATTTATGGCCAAAGGTGTAGTAATTGGTTTTGCATTCTGCATTATAAACCTCTCCAACACCTTCTCTATGTACTCACGCTGAGACAATGTCAAATTTCTATTTTTCTTGTCTCTTATTATTCTCATACCAAGGATTTTCTTTGCAGCACCCAAATCTTTCATCCAAATGAATTAGCTAATTTCTTCTTGGGCACATTTATATCATGCATATTAAAACATGCAACAAGCATGTCATCTACATATAATAGCAAGATAAAATAACTTCCATTTTCTAGCCTTTTAAAATAAACACAATGATCAGAATGACATCTACTATAATCTTGTTCTATCATAAACCTGTCAAACTTCAAATACCATTGCCTTAGAGCTTGCTTTAGGCCATACAATCTCTTAGTCAACATGCATACCAAATTTTCCTTTCCTTTGACCTCATACCCCTGTGGTTGCTGCATATAAATCTCTTCCTCCAAATCCCCATGGAGAAAACTTGTTTTTACATCTAACTGTTCAAGATGAAAATATTCTACTACCACAAGACTTAAAATGGTCCTAATTGAAGTCATCTTAACAACAAGAGAAAATATTTCATCAAAATCTATGTCTTTCTTTTGTGCAAACCCCTTTACAACAAGTCTAGCCTTGTACCGCTTTTTTCCTCCATCTTTTTCCTTCAAACTGTAAACCCATTTATTCTGCAATTCTCTTTTCCCTGCAAGCAATTGAACCAAGTCCCAAGTATGGTTATTTACCAAGGAGTCCATTTCCTCTTTCATGCCTTGCTCCCACTTATTTTTTAGTTTCTACCTGCATTTCCTTTTCATAACTTTTTGGTTCATCGGAATTAGTCAACAGTAAATAATACAATGAAGGAGAGTATCATTCAGGGGGTCTACTTAAAATGGTAGATATTCTAACAATTGTTCCAAGAGTTTGAGGTACCTTTTCCTCCTGTTGTTGTACATTTTGATTTTCTAGTACCTTTGGAATTTATTTTTCAGTGATCTCATCAACCACTGTGTAATTTGGTTTTTCTTTTTCCTGTTTCTTTCCCTGCAATTGATCTTTGTACATGACCTTCTCATTGAATATGACATATCTACTCCTAATGATTTTTCTATTTTCATAATCCCATAAGCGATAAGAAAAATCATTAACATCGTATCCAATGGAATTGTTTTCTCTCTACGAATCTCATGGTATGAACAATAATCATCAAACTCCTTGCTGCAATATTCACCTCCATTGTCTAATCTGAGACACTTCAACCTTTTTACCGTCTCATTATCAACCAAAGATTTCCATTTATTAAATGTATCAAAAACATCATATTTTTGATGAATGCAATAGACCTAAGTTTTTATAGTTGCATCATCAATAAAAGTAACATAATAACAAGAGCCACCAAGAGATGATACCAGAGTTGGTCCCCATAGACATGTATGCACAAGCTCTAATATTTCACTCTTCTTTTCTTTTCCGACTCTGAAAAATTATACTCTCTTATGTTTTTCATAAACACAATGCTCACAGAAATCCAAATCAATTTGTTTAAGATCTAGCAACAAATTTATTTTGTGAAGTATTTGCATCCCCTTCTCATTCATGTGTCCAAGCCTATGATGCAACAATGTTGTATCCACTCTTGTAGAAGATAAAGAGATAGAAGAGGCAATATTACCAGTACGTAAATATAATGTACCTACCTTATCTCCTTTTGCTATCACCAGTGATCCTTTGGTGACCTTCCATGCCTTATTTGTAAATATAGATATGCAACCTTCACTTGCCAACTACCCTGTTAAAATTTTATTTTTTCTTAGATCTGGAACATGTATTACCTCTTTCAATAACCATTGGTTTCCATTCTTTTGATTTATTTGTACCTTACCCATTCCAATAATTTTTCATGATGCATCATCACCCAAATGAACCTGTCCAAAATCACCTTGAACATAATCTAGAAAAATTTTCCTATGGGGTGTGGCATGAAATGAAGCCCCTAAATCTACTACCCTAGACTCAGAAATATTATCTACAGAAAGAATCAAAGCATCTTGTAACACATTACCTGTTACATTTTCTTCCCGATTTTTCTCCTGTTGTCCATCTCTTTGTTTCTTTGGAGCTTTGCAGTCTTTCTTTAGATGTCCTTTCTTCCCACAATTCCAACACTCTATCTTTCCCAGTCTAGATTTGGATCTACCCTTCCTAGAATTCCCATGGTTCTTTGAGCCCTTTCCTCTATCCTTTTGTCTTCCCCTATTCTCTATGGTCAACACATTACTTGATGTCTCACCTGTTCTTTTCCATCACATTTCCTCGCTAAGGATAACACCAACAACATCATCAAATTTTAGAGTGTTTGAACCAGAGACAGAGTTACTTACAACCATGAACAAGCCATTCCATCTTTTTGGCAATGAGCACATGATTAGAAGATCCCTAACCTCATCATCAAAGTCCACTTTTATAGAACTTAGATGATTAGTAACTGTATTAAATTCATTTAAATGATCTGCAATAGACCCACCTTCTAACATCTTCATATTAAATAATCACTTCATTAGAAATACCTTATTAGACATTGAGGGTTTTCATACATTTTAGCCAATGCATCCATCAACTCCTTCATTGTCTTTTCTTTTGAAATATTGAATGCCACCGATGCTTCTAGTCTTAGTTGTATCATTCCTGGTGCCTTTATGTCAAGAACCTCCCATTCTTCATCCTTCATGGCCATTGGTTTCTTTCCTATTCCGCCCAATGGTAGGAATATATCCTTTTGATATAAATAATATTGCATCTGCATCTTCCATAACTTGTAGTTTTGGATGTTAAATTTATCGACCCTAAACTTTCCATCTTCCACCATTTCTCCCACTCGAACCAGGAACCCTCTTTTCCTGCGAGTTACCTTTCGCTTTGATAGCAGTTGTTAGAAAAATAGGATCGCAGAGCAATAAAATAAAAAACAAATGTGGAAATAAAACACATAAGATACATAATACAATAGAGACACATATATATGTGGTTCACCCAGTGTGGGCTACGTCCACCAGAGAAATTTCCAGGTCCTTCCTTTATTATTATCCAAGAAAATGAAGGGATACAACCTATAGCACACCCATTGTAAATAACTCTTCTTTCTCTCACGGTCTCCTCTCTCATAATACAATATTCTCAATAAAACACATCCGCAATACAATTCCGTCATAAAAGAGGGTTTCCTTCTAGGGAAAAAAACCCTAACATAACTTCTATCATCAGATCTGCGACCTTATAATGAACGGTCCAGATTGACTACGAAATTACAATATTCAAATTGTGTATCCCACAGTTTCTTTGACTTGCATATGAATAAGGAAGATAATCAGACTCCACAACCAACAAGGTAAGCATGGTCATTCTTGTTGTCATTCATTTCACTTAACATATTATGCACATCATAATATTGTGGATGAATGGTTACATAGGATTGGTGCCTTGGCTGGAAACCAAGGTCAACATAATAAACAACTGTGTTTTTTTGACTTGATCATCAATGGGACGATGGTTTAGGCGTTGGGCGTTGGTTGACTCTAGTGCCTCACACATTTTTTTAAATATAAAATCGATGCATGATCTTTGGATTAGAGTTGGGTCATGTGAATTTGTGGTGAAGGAAGTCAATTCTAAAGCCATGGAAGTGGCAGGAGTTGCCTCTGCAATTCACATTCAATTGGACAAGTGGAATGGTCATGTAGACTTCACTATGTTGTGGATGGATGATTGATAGATGACTATGAGGTTACCCTTGTCCAAGAGTTCCTCAGGACGGCATGGTCTATCCTTGTGCCATTTGTGGAGAAGTTCGTTATACTTGGTGAACAAAAGGCTTGGGTTCTACGCACAACCAAAATAAGGCAAATTGGGAAGGTACATTTGGTCTCTGCACTAAGCATGAAGAGGGTGGTCAGGTTCCCAGAATCATAGATGTACGTAAAAATCATTGGGGATGTGGAGGAGGATGGAGTGGGGATGCCTATTCCATTGACACTTTTCAATGTATCGAGAAACTTTGCAAATTGGATGCTTGGAAAACTATAGAAGGTGCTCCCATATAGTTACATTGATGACCATCGTATAGAGCTGGAATCGGGGTTGCAACTGTCAACTAAGGCTCTTTAATGACTTTCAAGTCATGAGTTAGAAGAGTTGAAATGAAAACTGATAGATTTGGATGTTGGGTTCATTTGACCCTCTAGGTCTCGATATGGTGCCCTGGTCTTCTTCCAAAAGAAGGACACACGTAGTTGAGGATGTGATTGGACTATTGCATGTTGAATAACTAGACCCTTGTTTATTTTTCCTAATAATTTGAGTAATCTTATACAAATTTGTTTGATTGGCGTTGGATAGTATATTCCGAGATACTACTAGATTATGATGATATCGCTTTCGTAGTATGAACAATTTGTCATTTTGTGGGGTAGCTAAACATTCATACTTCAAATCAAATACACTTTTAATGATAAATTTCAGATTAACCCTAAAATATTTATCTCACAACTATGTGATTCATTTTCTAGGTTATCATGGTGATTTTAATGACTTAAAGAAACTCTTCCCTCTGGAACAACATAGATATATGGATAATAAGAATACTAGTGCATTAAATTTGAATCAAACATGTTTCTAATCACAAAATAAAAATGATACATATGCATGGATTTCATTTTGATTTTCGTTACATTTGAGCAAGCATCATATATATTTGGATAGAATGTTTCATGTGGAAAATTGGTGAAGTAGATTTTTATCCCTACCATCTATAAATTCTCATTTGGAATCTCACTTATAACACTATTTATGAATATGAGGAGTTTACATCTGTTGGAAAAATCAACATTATCAACATACTCACGGTTTATGATAACCTTATCGTCTTATCTAGGATTGATATCTCAATACTGAATGATCACACTGTTATCTACAAGAACACTGACACATATGACAACTAAAGATTTTGATTTTATTTGATTATGAGGAAAAAATATCATAATCGTTGAGCTAAAATTTATATTTGTTGATCTAACTTGGAAATACAATTTGCTAATATGATTGACAAATTTGTTGAATTGAACTTTGGATGTTTTTTGCACATTCCTAATACTAAATTGTGGGTTTCAGTAACCAAACACATCAGTACCTTGCTTCATTTAATTTTCCCCAATGTCACTTAAAGTAAGGGGATATATAAGTATCACATGCTTAAATCGTGGTTTCAATGACAATACATATGGTAACAAATGTTGGCTTATAAGGGTAGAAAATTGATCTCATATTGTTGGCACGTACTCTATTTTATGAACATATTTGAATCAGATGTTAACTCATTAGAATGCTACTTTGATTATCATGTTTCCTTTTAATTAAGGTTGACAATGGTTCATAGTTGTTATGCATGATTTGACAAATAATCCTACTTGCATTATGAGCTCATAGTAACGTACCCCTAAACTTGTGTATCTAAGAATTTTGAATCTGTCATATTGATAAATTCAGTGATCACAATCATTTTCAAATGGATGGACTAGTGATACACCATTGGGTAAGAAAATAGGTTGTGCAGTTTCTTCAAACGCAAGACATTTATACTATTTTGGATTTTGCATGGAATATAAAGTAATCCAAAAATTAACTCATCCACTTAATTTTATCCTTGCATAAGAAAATTTTGATTGTTGGTTATCTGAAGTATATTCAATCCAAGCCACCTAATCTTCCTTTTCTACACGAACTAGCTTGAATTGACCTATAGGGATTCCCCTCTAGGCTAGTGTAGCTTCCTTCCTTAGTCTGAAGTATGGGACAAGGCCATCAAGGTGACAATGGGTGGCTTACGTGTAGTGCCTCTAGTCTCTTTTGATTTGTGGTTGGGAATTTCTTCACCTAACAAGAGTTTGAGTGGTAACATTTTGGTGCCATTGTTGAGGACAAAGTCCATTCCCTATTTATTCAAAGTTTTACTTCAACAAGATTGATGAGTGGAATTCAAATATCTATTCAATTTACTCATCTGGTGACTCCATTGAAGGAAATAAGCCCAATTCCCTTAGATATTTTAAAGTCTTGTTTCATGTAGCGTGAACCAAGTAGCATTGTGTTAGTATTTGAGTATTCACCTTGGCAACTCCTCTCTTGCTATTTGGTTTTCAGATTTGAGTTGTGGAAAAATGGCACCTTGGGATTTCCATGAAATCTTTCCTTGTTTTGATCTTAGGAAACTGTGAGATATCCAAATGAAATCTCTATAGAGTGGAAGGAAAATGTTTAAAAAATTCATGGTGAAATATTTCATGCTACTCAACACATTTTGTCATTTTTGGAATATGTTTGGAAGCTTGGAGTAATACACAAAGATATCTTGATCGAGCTATTTTTTGTTTCCTTGGATGGAAGGCAAACAACTTGGGTGAGAAATTACATTAGTCCTAGGTTAATATCTTAATTGGAGGATTTTATGAAAGTCGTTTTCAAGCATTGGGGTCCTCCTTTGGAAATGTTTGAAGAAGAGAATGAAACTATTGAGAACCACAAAATTAAGGAAACATTTACTTTGTCTATTATTGGAAATCAAGAGTATGAAGTGAATTTAAATGAAACCTCTTCTCATGATGATTATGATTCCCCATACAGTATATATGTGGAGTGTCATATTTGGAGGCCCTTAGTATGGATGAAGATAGAAGAAAAAAGGAGGCATCCAAGACATATAGTATTGAATATCATGTTGAAAACCAAGATCCACCATGTATGGATAGATATTATCGTTATGATCCCCTTGAAGATAAAAAAAAATATGAAGAAGACCTTAAAGAAAAAATGATGGGATGCTTAGATGGTTGGATTGAGGTTTCCATGAGAGGAAAAGGGAAATTCTTCTTTAGAGTTGGAAGATGAAATAAGCAAGAAGATAGAAGAAAACAATACCTTTTTGAACTTAATTGTGAAAAAAGAATCTATCGTTACAACTCATGAGGAAGAATCGCTTGACAATCCCATTGAAAATCAAGGATATGAGAATGAAGACCAATCATTTAGAGAGAACATTAAGGAAGAATTACTACATGATGAATATATGGATGAAGAGGAAGATCATGAATCTGTCAAGGAAGAAGAGTTGAAGGAAGGATAAGATGAAATTAGTAAGACATGCTTTGATGATAAAAAAAAAAAAAAAACAAGTCTTTATTCTCCCTTCACATGAACATCACGATCAAATTACTTGCACTGCTTTCCACACTTTGAGATATTTTAATCCATCTTTGGAGAACTTTGAAATTGTAAACTTTTAAGAAGGATTACTAGAATTTCCCTCATTCCATGAAAAATATGATCACCTTGGTGCTAAAATCCCTGTTGACCTTTTCCACATTGGAAGATCTAGGTAGGATATAAATTGTTTCCACTTTGAAGGGGATCCCATCTATGATAATGATTTTAAGGATGAAGATGAGATTAATGAGCTTGGACATTATGAACAATCTAACTTAGGAAAAATTTTTTAGAAAATTGATGACATAAATCTTGAAGAGAATGAAGTAGAATGGTTGTTAAACAATTTACATGGTCCTTTGGATTTATCCAAACAATTATCAAGACTAGAGAGAAGAATTACCAAGATTCCATGGACTTAGTGATTCACCTTTTTCACACATTACATCTTTCATTGATGTTATTTTGACAAAGATCAAAATTAATCATGAATGCGTTAAGATGAAAATGTTTGTATTGTCCTTGGATTTTCTTGAGTGTGAGATTTTGGATTGGTATGGAAAACTTGGTGAAAAAATATCTCATCACTTTCAGATTTATTCAGGATATTCCTTGAGAATTGGTCCCCTGTTCATGAAAGGATTAAGTATGAAAAGGTTGTCATATATGTTGAGAATTCCTTACCTTGTGTTCTAAAAATCCTAGCATTGACTCATGAGTGTTCTCATCCTCCTTGATTATATTTGACTTATGAGGTTCCTCCTTCTTTACCTTTGATCAAGAGAAGCATGGAAAGTCAAGCATTCCCATATAGATCCAAGTTGGAGCCACCTTCAAAGCCCCTTGTCCTTAAATATTCAAAGAGTGAAACTAATGGGTTAATCCATTCCAATAATGAGAAGAAATATTATATTAGCCTTATTGACCTTTGGATAAATGAAATTTGTGAAGGTGATAACCAACCTTGGCAAGACGTGGGCTTTATGCTTCACAAGTATGACCTTACCTTGGTTCCTGTTAACACTCTGTAAATTTCGTTCAGCTGAATAGACAAACGATAGAGGTAACTGTTTCAACCAGCTTTAGAGATGAGGCACTAGCCTACTCAACTCAGAGAGGATCTCTCATGTCACTTGATATTTCTTTAACGAACAGTGGCTAGATTTGGTTTGTTTTGGGGGGGGTTATAAAAATTGTTGGCAATGAAGGGGAGGAACACACAGGGCTATGGAGTCAAAATTTCTGAAAATGAATGAAAACATTGATCAACCAATAGAACTCTCCAGAGAATAAAGGCTAAATGAGGCAATGAATCTGAGTTGTAACTTAAAATCAATCAGAGTAGTAAGAGGAAAGAGGAAACAAATAACTGCATCAGAGCATTACAATAATGAATTATGAATTGGTTAATAAGAAATATACACAGTCTAAATTGCTAAGCCATGAGAATCATGAGATGAATTCTGGGCTTTTGTCTCTCCAATTTAAACATATTAAAGTGAAATGAAATAAAATATCATGGGAATTTTATACTGCAAAAGAAGACAGAACTAATATCACAGCCAATTAGAATCTTTTCATAAACAGTTTAAAATGATTCTGCATATGTATTCAATTTAGTCCCAGAAAAATTACAATAGAGTCCAGAACCACCAAAATTGTTCCCTTGCACTTCTGCCCCCTCCTTAATACACTCAGGACCTCTAACGCTTATACAATTCAATTTCCTTTAGTGTGCAACCGGTTACAATAACTGAAATGAAACGTTTCAGCTTCTACAATGATTACAAATGACAGTTTTCAGAAAAAACGTTTCATGATCCTTGCAGATTCCTCTGACGCTCCAGCTCCCTCCTTTGCCACGTTCTCTTTGAAATGTCACTCATAATATTTCAAATATAATTGCATTTATCCATATTCTCATTAAACATTTGGGAATAATATATTTGAAATAAAAATAATTCCCAAATAATTTTCTATCCTGTAGAATTAAATTTCCATAATTTAATTCATGTCGTGGTTTTTGAGACCATGTCTTGTTTGCCCAATTCACCATCTCATTGTAAAAAAATTTACTTTTACCATTTCCCTGTGAAAAACATTTACTGAGTTTCACTGTGAAAAACATTTACTATGTAATGTTTTCCAATTTACCGTTTCACCGTGGAAAAACATTTACTGTGTTTTTTCCAATTTACTGCCTTTGGTAAAATACCTTTTATCTTCTTCTTTTACTTCTGTAAAACCTTTGGATAAAAATTATCCAAGTTTCAGTTCACATGCATCTTCCACTTAATTATTTTCCATGGAAATAAACATTAGTCTCCTTGATTTGTAAAATTTAAATCTTACCTTTGTAAAACCATTTCATCGTGAGGAGGAATCTCATTTATTAGAAATTCCATAATCATTATTGAAATCCACTCCTGGAAAAATGTTGCACATAACACATATGATAAATTTATGCATTTATTATATGGGGCTCAGGCTAAAGTGGTTTAATCAAAACTGCTTTTACCTCCGATGTGCTCCACGTAAAAACACGTGTCGACCAAATAAACCACAGTAGTTTTCCCCAATGCGCCTTCACATAATTAACCTCATCGTTACTTCAATCCCCGATATGTATGTGCGCCCTCCATCCAACCTTTGACTTTTCCACATTATAAATTGAGATTTGTGCCCATTATTTGACGTGATTTCATAAATTAAATAATGGATTAAATATTAATATAAATATAAAAATATTTATATTAATAATAATAATAAACCCTTTTTCTATTTTCGAAGGACTTTGGGCATATGAGGCTTAACACATGACTTTGTGGATAGGATAAGGGTGCTTAATAAAAGGAATAGTTTTTAATTTCAACGGGAATACGAAAATAAGGGTAAAAATGAATGAAGTGATGGAACTAAGGGATTTAGATAAGAATTAAGGCTAGGTATAGGCTTGGGATATTTGCCAACTTTTGAATCTTGGAGTACATGACTGTTTTGGATGATCCATTGGGTGAAGGATTTAGGTGATGGGAGCTTGACGAAGCTGGTGAAAAGGTTTGAAAATCTGAGTGGAAAGATAACACAAGGACAAGCTTCTTTGGAAAAATAAAATGCAAATCACCAAGTGATAACACCATCAACTTCTGATATCGGGGGTTGGAAAAAACGGTTTTGAGTAGACCGTTTTTCTCCCCGATGTACCTCTGTTGTCGCCACGCATCCATGAATGAAACCATAATGGTTTCCCCGACCCACCTTCGAATAATTATCTTCCCCACTGCTTCATTCCCTGATATGTGTCTTAGTCATTGATCTGGGCTTCTTCAAGATCAACAGTCTACCGAGTTATACCTTTTGCGCCTCCACTATATTTGTCTATATGCTGTTGGATATAGCTTGGTCCCCCAAACTATCATACTTCCACGGTGATATAGCATTTCGCTAAATTTCTGAAATTTGGATCCTGGTCTGAAAATTGTTATGGTGATAACGTTGGCTCCAACTGGGGATGTTATCCTCCCTATGAGGTAGCAAAGAAATCGTAGATTCGGTGCTTGATCCATTGGGATGCTCCCGAAACATGTGTGTGTACCCTGCTCTGTCATGTCACTAGTGTCTATTGAAAACCAAACTTTGGACATTTCTCTCAACTGGATATTGAACACTGAATACACTGCTAAAATCTTACTATACATACTACTGGAAATCCAAACTGAAAAATGCTTGACCAATAAGATTATTTGAATTTCTCCTATCTACTCTAACAACTGAAATGAACTGCCAATTAAGTGAAATCAAAATGTCAATGCAACCATGCAAGCATTGTATCCATTGTTTGTTTATTTATCACAAGCTTGCTCTAAATCCTGCTTACTGATAATTCATTCAAAAATTCATCCATAAATCCAAATCTCAAAAAATTAAAAACATTTGGACTGTTCATTGCCTCCAACAAAACTGCAAATGGATCCTCTAAAATATGCACAAAACAACAATCATGTTTCACCCCTTCGACTACTTTATTGTTTTCATGTGATTTAACATGTTGATTGTCACCAAGAGGCTGAAAAATCTGCTGAGACTGCTAGAAATAACAATATTATAAATTAGAAGACAGTGTTGGTTGAAATGAAACCCCTGGTGGAAAGAAATCCAAGTCTAATAATGATGTTGATCTACTATCATCTTTATTTCCAAGTTGGCAGTTGAGCATAGGCTACAAATCTGAACTGAGATAACCTTCCATGTAATCAATAACATGATCATTAAATGTATAAGAAGGTTGTTGGTCTTCCTCATTGATAACAATTTGCTCATGTAAAACAATGCCAATGTGAATACAATCAGACTTTCCTACTTCCTCTGTTATCTCATGATTTGATTTCAACAATTCAAAGGAAGAAAAACATAATGGAAGATAGTTTTCATTTGCAAGTCCACTGCTTTATTCATATTTAACATCATGCCTAGAGGATTTCTGATTTGAAACATTATAGTTATTTTGTTTCAACAGATCGAAAGAGGAAAAACACAATGGCAAGGTTCTTTCACCTGATTCAAAGCCTTCTTCATTTTCTTCGTTGTTTTCATAGGCACATTTTTCAATTTCTTTGGATTGTTGAACACACTCATTTTCAAATTCGTCTTCAACCAATGGCTGCAAATTTGTATTGACAAGACCTTATAACAAGTAATAGGTAACTTTAAGGGTTTGTATCTATGTTGAGTCTTGGAGGATGTTGGATCAAGTGCAAGAGGTGAAACATCAGCTTTGGTTTCATGAGGCTCATCAACTTGGTTATGATCATCACATGGCTCAGATGGAATTTTTTTATCAAAATCTGTGATACAGTGAGGATATGCATGTACAACTTTAAGAGGAGAATATACAATTTCAAGATTCTCATGATCATCAGTAGAATGTAGCAGGTAAAGAAAAATATGTTTGGCATGTTCAAGGAAGGACTAGAGGCAACTTATAACAAACAATAAAATGCCTTGAAAAAAATCCAAATTTAAGTACTTGTTTTCTTCCATAATGTCTTTTCATACCTCTGTCAAGGGATCTCATCTTCCAGTGGAGTCTCTGAATTACATTCGAATCTTGAGTGGAGTCGCCAATAATGTTTTGGAATCTAGATTATGCATTGAGAGTGGAGTCATCATTGAAGATTTGAATTTCTAGATTCTTCTACCAATGGAATCACCTTCAAACTGATTTTCTAATGTGTGGAGTCACCAGAGAAGGAATACAACCAATATGTGCCTAAGTGTCTGCTGCTCTCAGGCCTTAGAACTCAACCATGTCTTTCTTCCTAGGGAAAATTTTTCAATTTCGTCCCCGGCAACGGCGCCGGAATGTTAGCACTCTGTAAATTTCGTCTGGCTGAATAGACAAACGACAAAGGTAACTATTTCAACCAGATTTAGAGCTGAGGCACTATCCTTCTCAACTCAGAGAGGGATCTCTCATGTCACTTGATATTTCTTTAATGAACAGTGGCTGGATTTGGTTTGTTTCTCTCCAATTTAAATAGATGAAAATGAAATGAAATAAAAGATCACGGGAATTTTACACTATGAAAGAAGACATAACTCATATCACAACCAATTAGAATCTTTTCATAAACAAATTAAAATGCTTCTGCATATGTATTCAATTCATTCCCAGAAAAATTACAATAGAGTCTAGAACCACCAGAATTGTGCCCTTGCACTTCTGCCCCCTCCTTAATACACTCGGGACCTCTAACACTTATAAAATTAGACTTCCTTTAGTGTGCAACCGGTTACAATAACTGAAATGAAATGTTTCAGCTTCTACAATGATTACAAATGATAGTTTTCAGAAAAAAAATGTTTCATGATCCCTGCAGATTCCTTTGACGCTCCAGCTCCGTCCTCTGCCATGTTCTCTTTGAAATGTCACTCATAATATTTCAAATATAATTGCATTTATCCATATTCTCATTAAACATTTGGGAATCATATATTTGAAATAAAAATAATTCCCAAATATTTGTCTATCCTGTAGAATTAAATTTCCATAATTTAATTCATGTCGTGGTTTTTAAGACCGTGTCTTATTTTCTCAATTCACCATCTCATTGTAAAAACATTTACTTTTATCATTTCCCTGTGAAAAACATTTACTGTGTAATGTTTTTCCAATTTACCGTTTCACTGTGAAAAACATTCACTACGTAATGTTTTTCCAATTTACCGTTTCACTGTGGAAAAACATTTACTGTGTGTTTTTTCCAATTTAACATCTTTGGTAAAATACATTTTATCTTCTTCTTTTACTTTTGTAAAACCTTTGGATAAAAATTATCCAAGTTTATGTGCGCGCATCTTCCATTTAATTATTTTCCATGGAAATAAACATTAGTCTCCTTGATTTGTAAAATTTAAATCTTACCTCTGTAAAACCTTTTCATCGTGAGGAGGAATCTCATTTATTAGAAATTCCATAATCATTATTGAAATTCACTCCTGGAACGCACATAACACATATGATAAATGTTTGCGTTTATTATATCAGGCCTAGGCTAAAGTGGTTTAATCAAAATTGTTTTTACCTCTGATGTGCTCCACGTAAAAACATGTGTCCACCAAATAAACCACAGTAGTTTTCCCCGGTCCACCCTCACATAATTAACCTCCTCATTACTTTAATCCCTGATATGTATGTGCGTCCTCCATCCAACCTTTGACTTTTCCACATTATAAATTGAGATGTGTGCCCATTATTTGACGTGATTTCATAAATTAAATAATGGATTAAATATTTATATAAATATAAAAATAATTATATTAATAATAAAAAACCCATTTTTTCTATTTTCGAAGGACTTTGGGGATATGAGGCTTAACACATGACTTTGTGGATAGGATAAGGGTGCTTAATAAAAAGAATATTTTCTAATTTCAACGAGAATACGAAAATAAGGGTAAAAATGAATGAAGTGATGGAACTAAGGGATTTAGATAAGAATTAAGGCTAGGTATAGGCTTGGGATATTTGCCAACTTTTGAATCGTGGAGTACATGATTGTTTTGGATGATCCATTGGGTGAAGGATTTAGGTGATGGGAGCTTGACAGAGCTGGTGAAAAAGTTTGAAAATCTGAGTGGAAAGATAACACAAGGACAAGCTGCTTTGGAAAAATAAAATGCAAATCAGCAGGTGATAACACCATCAACTTTTGATATCGGGGGTTGGAAAAAATGGTTTTGAGTAGATCGCTTTTCACCCTGATGTACCTCTAGTGTCGCCACGCATCCACGAACGAAACCATAATGGTTTCCCCGACCCGCCTTCAAATAATTATCTTCCGTGCTGCTTCATTCCCCGATATGTGCCTTAGCCCTTGATCTGGGCTTCTTCAAGATCAACGGTCTGCCGAGTTATACCTTTTGCGCCTCCATTATATTAGTCTATATGCCACTGGATATATCTCGGTCCCCCAAACTATCATACTTTCATAATGATATAGCATTTCGCTAAATTTCCAAGATTTGGATCCTGATTTGAAAATTGTTATGGTGATAACAGTTCCAAACCTAGAAGTGATTGAGATTTTGATTGATACTCACATGGTTTTTAATGAATCCTTGTTTCAGTTTATAACCAAACACAAGGAAAAGCCCAACCTTATTGATGACCTTCTCAAATGGTGGCACTGGATATTTGACTTTACTTAGCAACCACCATTTTTAGTTAGCAAGTAGGGGTAGGAATGAATAAGTTTCTTTGAATATTAGCATAGGATGCTTACACATTTATTTATTGCATTTATTTTCCTTTCATTTTATTTTCCTAAAAACAATATTTTAGATTCTTTCTTTGCATGTTTTCACTAAATGTAG
The DNA here is from genome assembly GCA_009831015.1 of Picea engelmannii. NCBI lineage: Eukaryota > Viridiplantae > Streptophyta > Pinopsida > Pinales > Pinaceae > Picea > Picea engelmannii. Next base: position 72,647 of record ML804330.1, on the reverse strand, counting down.
AATTTTTTTCATTTTTGTAAATTTTTTGTAGTAGTTTACCAAGTTGGTAGAATTGACTTATTTCTCACATTTCCCCAAGTTTATATGTGTGTAAGCTATATAGGTTTAAGTGAGATTATGACATTATCATACACTCTTATTCTAAGATTGGATTTCCCCAAGTAGGAACCATATATTTCCCCCTCAAGGGAAACTACTTCCAAACCACTCTCTGAGTGATCCATTGATGTTGCTTGGATGAGCTCTCCTACTCATTTCTTCCATTTCAGACCTATTATTCCAATTCTTCCATCAAATACATGATGACCCTATTATTAATTTTGGATGACTCTACCATGGTATAATATCTCCTATGCATTACACCTCAGATGTTATGTGCACACACAGATGGTACTTCACACATGATCTTTATTTCACTTGATGTGATATGTTCTAGTTGTTGAGTTTTAATGTACCTTGGGAAGTGCTCCCCTTGTGGTTGTGGGTATATAACCACAAGGGGGAAATATTTGTGCGTATGTACCTTGTACTTTGTGTCTAATTCCACATTGACTTAATCCTAAGTCAAAAAAGGTGGAATTTGTCACTTAAGGCAAAAGTGACAATTAATTCACTTTGTGGGTGAATTGAGGGACATAAAGTGAACTTAGGAAACTTAAACCAAAGTGGGTTTCTAAGTGAGATTATTTTGATATGATCTCACCCATTAATTAGAGATGGTTAGGAGTGATCTAGGCCTTCCATCTCTAGGTTTCCTTATGGATGGTTCAAAAGGGGCACATAGGGCACTTGGAGGCTCATTCACTCATTTGTTCACTTGGAGAGTTTGGAGAGGAGCATTAAGAGGAGAATGGAAGAATTGGTTGAGGGAAGCTTGGTGCCTACATTCATGGAGGGCGCAAGGAGTCTTAGACCCTTATTATTTTGTGATCAGAGTTCTTGCTTGGTGGGGAATGCACTCTTGGAGGAGGGTGGAAGATTAGCATGCACTAGAATTACTTGATCTATTGCAGATATGGGAGGTTCAGTGTTGAGACAACATACAAGAGCTTGTGTGTATGCAAGGGTTTGTTCATTGGCCAAGGGAGGATCAAGGGCACATCAGCTCAGTGGAAGAGGCAACAAAGGAGAGACGATGCACTTGCTTGGGCTCATTCTTCATGGAACCTATTATCCAAACTTGAGAGGAGCTTTCTACTTGTACATGTTCCATTGTATTTATTTACTTGTTGCATTCCATGCTTGAGACATCACATATATACACTTTCATTCTAAACTAGTTTTCCCTAGGGGGGTTTATCCAGGGTCATGTTGACCAAAAATACTTGTGTTCAAATTTCATGCATGCTTGGTGTTTAAATCAGTAGTAGGAGCTTGTTAACATCCTAGAGGAGTGCTATATGTTTTGATGTTTGCATGTGCTAACATTGTCTGGCTAAAACCACTTGTAAGGGCATCTTAAAAGAGCATATAACCATCAATTGAGGGAAGATTTCTTAGCAGAAGTAAACAAACCTGTTTGTTGTCCTAAAACAACAACAAGGACAGATTTGCATAACTAAACTTAGATCCCAACAAGAGGTCATAAGACAGTGTTGTTGGGCATCCCTCATAGTTCCTCAAAAATCTACATGGTATCATAGCCTAGGTGGCTAAGAGTTTGTCGATTTGTGAGCATACATTGGGAAGTTTTGTGGGACTATTTTGGACTGTTTTGGATAGCCTATTTTCACACATGTGTTGACAGGACTGATTTTTTATTCTTTTGCAGTGTTTAAAATCATTTTTAGTTTCAATGGACAATTATGTCGGTGTTTCATATGAGGGCAGAGGATAGGCTAGCCGGAGCTAACAATTGGACCCCTTGGAATACTAGGATCACATTTGTCTTGGAGGATCTTGAACTATGGGATATAGTTCAATATTCAGTAATTCTTCCTTCTATCACTACTCCCTTGCTGTTAGAAAATTTCAAGAAGAGGAACACCAGGGCTAAGAGGACTATCTTTGATGGAGTGAGAGACCGTGTCATACCCCATTTGAATAGGAAGGATTATTCCTTTGAGATGTGGGCCTCATTGTGAAATCTCTACCAGAGTCCCAATCAGAACCAGAAGATGGTTTTGTAGGTGTTACACATTATTTTTGTCATCCCTATGATCGTTAATGATGTAAACCTATTTGTTGCCTTCAGAGGGGTCAGTGGCCTGAATTCCTGAAGAAAGAAGGGAGAAGAACTTTTACTGAGAGAAGAAGTTGTATTTTCCTTTGTAAAAAGCCCTATTAAGGAAGATTTTTGTAGGTTACACTATACACAGGGTGTGGAAATGCCTGACTTCCACACCTTTCTCTATAGCTAGGTTGTGGAGTTTTCGCAGGTTACTCTATATCTAGGGTGTGGAAATTCCTCTGCATGGGAAAAACGAGCGTCTTCTCGATGCTTCAAGAAGGAGAAGCTTCTATGGTGAGGTGGCCTCCGAACGGTTTGGATCTTACTTGCTTTCATGATTTAGTGGGATCATCCTAACCTCCTCACCTTATCCTCTTCAACTTATAAAATGAGAGGAGCTCTCATGGAGAAAGTTAGATTGGCTTGTTATTGAGTTTTGTAGCTTGGAGTTTTTGGAGCTTGTATGTTGGCTTTAAACTTTGCTTTGTCAAGATAGATTGTGAATAGTTATCAGATCTATGGTCTCGGAATCCTTGGATCAAGAAGTGTGTGGGAAGCAAGGAACTATTGGAAGGAACCTAACGACATCAAGGCATCTAGTTGTATCTTTCCTCCACATTATATAAGACAATGGCATGTTTTTTTCCCATAAAATCATTAGCATTTTATTACATGACTCCTTGACCACATGTTTAGGTTTTCATTGAATCTACTATTGTTTCTTTCACTTTGGTTGGTTTGTGTCATTGCAGATTTGATCTCACAAGAGCACCGGAGTGAATAAGGAACAACAAAGATATAAGGAAGTGATATCTAAAGGTATGTCATCCATTCCTTATTTGGTAGTAAATTCAATGATTGTAACTTAGGGAAAACGTCATGTCCTGTCTTTTTTTGTTCTAGATCCAGGTGGATCTAGGGAGATTAGTTTATCTCTGCATTTACTGATTTATCCTACAACAACAGGAGAAGCTTAGAAGCATTTAGATGCTCAAGTCAAAGTCAGTGACATCATACCTTGGGAGATTTACACAAAATCGAGATGAGTTGGCAATAGTTTGGAAGATTGTGGATCCATAATTTTTGGTGAGGAAAACCTTAAATGACTTCTCCAAACCTTGGGGTTCATTTGTGTGAGGCATTGTGGCTCGAGAGCTCATGCCCAATTGGGAGAGACTCTGGGACAAATTAGTATAGGAGGAGCTGAGATGCAACTCTGGATATTCAGGACAACAACATATATTAGAGGGTGATGAGGATCATATTCTTTAGACAAAGGGAAAGAAGAAGGTTGGCAAGGCTGCTAGATATGGTGCCAAGATGGGAGCCAAGCCACATGAGAGTGGTAGTGGGAAGAAGAGATATATGAGCAAAGTGAAGTGATTTTCTTGTAATAAGATGGGGCACTATGTTGTATAGTGTCCCAATAGGAAGAAGAGGTTGGTTGGTACAATAGCTATACTAGATGAGGAGGAGTTTACGACACAGTTTGAGAGGGAGTGTTCCTTCCTTATTTTTTGCACTTCAGTTGAGATGACACTTAGTGTCTCGTATATAGACATTGGAGCTTCAAGCCACATGACGGGTGTGAGAGAGAACTTCACTGATCTCAAAGATTCTGAGGTCAAGATGGATATTACACTTGGTGATGACACCATAGTCATAGTTGTTGGGCGTGACACAATAACATTTCAGAGGGACACTATGCCACCCATTTTGTTCATGGATGTGTTGTACGTCCATGGGTTGAAGAAGAATTTGATATAAGTTTCCACCCTCCAGGATAGGGGTCTTGAGGTGTCCTTCAGGGGGACAGAGGTCCTCATACACCCTAAGGGGTCTCATATCACCTCAGAGCAAGTGATTGGAGTGAGGGATGGTACTCTATATAGATTTATTTTGTATCCCCTGCATTGCTTTGGCAACAAGTAGCGACAACATCAGTCAGTTATGTGAGTTATGGCATCGAAGGATGGATCACCTACATCATGGGGCTCTTGGAGGGCTGAGAGAGGTTGTGACAGAAGTGTCACATTTCATCTTAGAGCATTAGGATGCATGCATAGGGTGTGCCCTTGGTAAGTTTACCAAGGTTGTTTTCCCCAGTAGTGACAATAGGTCAATTGGGATACTGGATTTAGTACACATTGATGTCTGTGGGCATATATCTTGTGTTTCCTTGAGTGGTTGTGAGTATTATCTCACATTCATAGATGACCACTCAAGGAAGACCTAGATCTATTTATTGAAGGCCAAGAGTGAGGTCTTCAAGAGGTTCCAAGATTTCAAAGATCTTGTGGAGAACCAGACAGGAAAGAGGATCAAGGCCTTGCAGTCAGAAAATGGAGGTGAGTATGCCTCCACAAAGTTTGTAGACTTATGTATGTAGGCAGGGATAAGAAGAAAGATGATTGTGCCTTACAAAACCTAGAAGAACAGGGTTGTCAAGAGGAATAATAGGGCCATTACAGGTGCAACAAGATCAATGTTGCATGATTAGACTTTGCCTTTATACATATTGGTTAAGGCAAGTGTCGTTGAAATTTATCTGCAGAACAAGAGCCCCCACGGGGTTTTGGGGAAGAAGACTAGACTCCCAAGGAAGCCTTCACTGGTAGGAGGCCTGATGTTGAGAACATTCATATTTTTAGATTCTTGACATACTCTCATGTCCCCTTAGAGAAGAGGACAAAGCTAGACCCCACATACCAGCAAGGGATCTTAGTTGGTGACTCAGAGGTCTCAAAGTCCTGCCAGATCTAGATTCCATCACAACAAAAAGTGGTGGTGAGCAAATATGTTAGATTCAAGGAGGGTATATCCTTCAGTAGGTCTCTCGAGTCGAGAGACAGTATTGAGGAGGTCTCCGAGACTTAGATTGATGTTTCAAAGGTAGCACAACCTCCAGTGTCAAGTGCACCAGTTTCAGGGGTGACAACGTCACCTTGCACAACTTCATGTTCACAATTTTAGAGGGTTCAAGAAGAGGGTGCAGAGGCTTCAGGATCTCTGAGTGTTGGGATGAGATCTGAGGCAGAGACTCTTAAGAGCAGAGATATTACTTCTCCTTTGGTTACTCCAGGGAAGAGGAAACTGAGATGGTCTCATGAGACCATGAAGGAAGCCAAGGAGAATGTTGGAGAGCCCGAGAGATTTTTCAGAGAGAGAAGAGCGCCAGAGAGGCTTGGGTCCTACTTGGCGATGGTGACGAGTATCACATATTCAGAGCCCATGGAATTTGCGCAGGCAGTTGACCAGTAGGTTTGGCGAGAGGCCATGCTAGAAGAGTATAACTCCATTATGTGCAATGATGTATGGGAGGTGGTGTCAAGACCAGTGGGAAGGTCAGTTGTGACTTCCAGATGGTTTTATAAGACCAAGTATGTTGCATATGGCAGCATAGAGAAACACAAGGCCCAATTTGTGGTGTGTGGATTATCTCAGGTAGAGGGAGTTGATTATGATGAGACATTCACACTAGTTGCAAGATACACTTCCATTCAGAGTATTATTGCCATAGCAGTAGAGATGGGTTGGAGGATACATCAAATGGATGTAAAGACCACATTTCTCAATGGATTTATTGAGGAGGAGGTGTACATTGAGCAGCCACATGGTTTTGAGGTGTGAGAGAGAGAGTCTCACGTGTTCCTTCGGAGAAAGGAACTATACGGTCTGAAGCAAGCTCCCAGAGCTTGGTATTCGCACATAGACTCATGTTTGCTTCAGATGGGGTTTGAGAAGAGTGATGTTGATCCTAACCTCTACTACATCATTAGAGGTGAGCACACACTTATTCTCATTATGTATGTGGATGGCTTGTTCATCACGAGAGTGAAGCATCTCATACTTGAGTGCAAGATGAGTCTTGCATCAGAGTTTGATATGACTGACATCGGGTTGATGCACTATTTCTTGGGCATGGAGGTTTGGCATGAGGAGGGTCACATCTTCCTGGGACAGGGGAAGTATGTTGCAGACATATTGAAAAGATTTCATATGGAGGACTACATGCCTATGTCTACACCTATGGTCACTAACTGGAAGAATCTTGGTGCTTCAGATTCCCAGTTGGTGGATGTTACATGAAGTTGATCGGGTCGTTGATGTGTATGGTCAACACTAGACTAGATAGTTGTTTTGTTGTGAACACTCTTAGCCAATACATGGTGGAGCCGAGGAGTGTTCACTAGATTGGGGAAAAACATGTTTTGAGGTACATTGTAGGTTCAGTGTATTATTGTATGAACTATGTCAGAGGGGATGGAGTGATTTCGGTTGGACACACAGACTCAGACTAGGCAGGATGTGTCATTGACAGAAAAAGCACCTCAGGGTCTTGTTTTGGGTTGGGGTTAGGACTTGTTTCCTGATTCAGTCAGAAACATAAGTCAATTTCTTTGAGTTAAGCCAAGGCAGAGTACATGGCATCCAGTCAAGACAGTTGCAAGGCCATTTGGCTTCGTAAGTTGTTGGTTGGATTATTTGGTCAGGAGTTGCCTCCGACTATCAGTCATTGCGATAATCAGAGTTGTAACAAACTCTCTGAGAATCTAGTGTTTCATGACAGGTCAGATCATATTGAGATCAGATACCACTTAATCTTAGATTGGGTTCAGCGTGGGGCACTACAGATTCAGTACATTCCGACTGATGAGCAAGTTGTAGACATTCTCACCAAGGCCTTGCCAAGGGGAAACCATGTCTACTTCAAACACAAGATGGGCTTGGTGAGAAACACTTTCCTCTGTAAGAGGGAGTGTTGAGTTTTTGTGTACCTTGTGAAGTGGTCCCCTTGTGGTTGTGGGTCTCTAACAACAAGAGGGAAATATGTGTGCCTATGTACCTTGTACTTTATGTCTAATTCCACATTGACTTTATCCTAAGTAAAAAAGGGTGGAATTTGTCACTTAAGGCAAAAGTGACAATTAATTCACTTTGTAGGTGAATTGAGGACATAAAGTGAACTTAGGAAACTTAACCTGAAGTGGGTTTCTTTGAGATGATCTCACCCATTGAATAGAGATGGCTAGGAGTGATCTAGGCCTTCCATCTCTAGGTTTCATGATGGATGGTTCAAGTGGGGCGCATAGGGCACTTGGAGGCTCATTCACTCATTTGTTCACTTGGATAGTTTGGAGAGTAGCACTGAGAGGAGAATGGAAGCATTGGTTGAGGGAATCTTGGGCGCCTACATTCATGGATGGCACAAGGAGGCTTAGACCCTCATTCTTTTGTGATCAGAGTTCTTGCTTGGTGGAGGGTGCACTCTTGGAGGAGGTAACAAGCTTAGCAGACACTAGCATTGCCTGAGCTATTGCAAATATGAGAGGTTTGGTGTTAAGGCAACATACAAGAGATTATTTGTATGTAAGGGTTTCTTCATTGTCCAAGGGAGGATCAAGGGTGCATCAGTTCAGTGGAAGAGGTAACAAAGGAGAGAGGGTTCACTTGCTTGGGCACATTCTTCATGGAACCCATTAGCCAAGATTGAGAGGAGATTTCTACTTGTACAGGTTCCATTGTATTTATTTACTTGTTGCATTACATGCTTGAGACATCACATATATACACTTTCATTCTAAATCGGTTTTCCGTGGGGAGTTTTTATCTAGGGTCATGTTGACCAAAAATACTTGTGTTCAAATTTCATGTATGCTTAGTGTTTAAATCAGCAATAGGAGCTTGTTAAGATCCTAGAGGAGTGATACATGTTTTGAGGTTTGCATGTGCTAACATTGTGTGACTAAAACCACTTGCAAGGGCACCTTAACAGAGCATATAACCATTAGTTGAGGGAAGAGTTATTGGTAGAAATAAACATACCTGTTTGTTGTCCTAAAATAGTAGGAAGGACATATTTTCATAACTAAACTTAGATCCCAACAAGAAGTCATAAGATAGGCCTATTGGGCAACGCTCATAGTTCCTAAAAAATCTAGACTTGTGTGTGGGTTTCTTGCTTAGAAGTGGTGTGATGGTTTCTAACCCATCCATGAAAGTAATAAACATTGGGTTTGATATAATAACACTTCTTAACCATAATAATTTTATTACTTTTTCTCATTATACCATGTGGGAACATAATTGTCCTTAGATAAATGTCATTGTGACTTATGCAAAATTGTACCACTGGTGATCTAGTTGAGTAGTGTACCACATATCCTAACAATACTTAACATTTTTTATGTTTTCCCTTTCACTACATCTTGTTCATAAGAAATATATCATCCCCACTCATGTTTGACTTATCACATGTCATCCACCAAGGTCTAGTCAAGAACAATGTAAGCCAAAGTCAAATAAAGCCAAAAAAGGCTAGAGGTGAAGACCATAAAGGTAAAAAAATAAAAAATAATGAAGCTAGAGCAATTCCACCTCATTAAAAATTCCCAACTCGAATTCCTACGCTAAAAATGCATATCTAAAGAAAAGGGCTAAGAAAAATCAAAGAAAAACACAAAAGGGGTAGTAAATAAGGTGTCGAGGTGGTAACTCTAAGAAAATCTCCCTCTTAAAGGTTTGGATGTACAAATAATAAAGATTCATAGCTCTAGAAAGCTAGTTGGACCAGTTAAAAGACCTTATACATCATTACATATGAATTTTATGATCAAAACATGAATTTCGCCTTCCCTTTCCATCAATAATTCATCATTTTTACCTATTTCTAACCATGTGACCTAGGAAATACCTGTCCTAAGAATTGACACATGTAATAGGGGTAAAGTTGTCCCACCATGGTAAACTAAGGAAATTTTAAAATTAATTTATGTTAAGTTATTGTTAGAAGAGATTACTTAATGTGCATTCCCTAATGACTTGTGTTGAAGCTTGATTCATCATTATAGGTGGGAACCAAACATTGTAATTTGTGCACTATACATCAATATATGTGACATTGCCTCAAGATCCATGTACCTACATTGGGATCCATGTACCTGTATTTGGTTGCATCTACCTACACTGAGATTCATGTCATTTTTCTTGGGATCCCTATCATTGTTTTAGGATCTATGACAACGCAGTGAATGATGATGGGCATGCCACATCATCACAAAGGTGCCCACATCAACATTTTGTACACTTGTCACCATATGGAGCATCCATGAGCCACTTGGAGGTGTATCTACTTGGCACATGTGAAAATCCTTCTCCTAGGCACATTTTCTCTCTCCTAGACTCACACATGTGCTTCTAAAAGCTTCTGGAAAGGATGCACCTCGTCACTTACTTGTTCTCACATATGTGAAAGAGTTGTTCCTTGATTATTTGGGTTATTCAGGGGGCACCCTTTTTCTTGGGCCTCCTTTTAGCCTCAAAGATGTTCTAGAAGATGGTTATTTATTCATTTTGAGGAGGGAAATCTTGCTTGTGCACTCTCATGGACCACACATGTGGCAATTAGTTATTATTTTCTCTTTCTAAGGAGGATGCACTACTTTTGAGGGTTTGTTGTAACTTATAGTGGTAATTTCCCTTGGTTTTCACTTGGGAACATGGTTTCATCTCTGTCAGTGTTTCATGGAAACCTACACAGGAGATCTAGCTAAAACATGCACATACAAAGCTTATCAAGAAAAGGAAGAGAGATACAATATGGAAGAATGAGAAAATAAATTCACACTGCTCCAATGAGTTGATGATTGATACATAGATCACGATCAATATGATGCAATGAATGAGTGGAATACACTCATATATAAGGAAAAACATTCCATAATTAAGAAAAACAATCAAGCAATTAGCTTTCCTTAGGAATGCATGCATGCATAATAATGATGGTAAAAATAGAAAGTCTAAAATAGAACTAGTCAATTAAATCCCACTAAACTAGTGTGTCGAAAATAGAAATTTCTCCAACACCCCCCCTGAACATCACTATGGAGTTAAAAATGAGTCTCGGCTACTAGGCCATTTTAGGTACTCATGTACAATGCAACTAATGAACACTGAATAAAAACGAGGAAAGAGGGAAACTTACGTGGGAAAAAAACCCCCCCTCGAAAGATAATGTATCAAAAAAAGAAAATAACATCTGCTAGACAATTGTGTTCTTCACTGCAAGACGATCCCGCAAAGTGTGAAACTTCTACTCACTGAAAGTCTTCGTGAAGATGTAGAAATCTTTATGGATTTGATGAAGTCCTTTGGCAACCTGTCGGGCCTTGTACCTCTTGATCCTGTGGACCCATCTGCACCTGAAAATATTCCTTTTTGGTGGACGTGGAACCAGATTCCAAGTCTGGTTATGTAGGAGTGAGTCATACTCCTTCTGCATGGCTGCTTGCCATAATGGATTTCCCACAACCCTATTGTAGTTATGTGGATCAGTAGATTGAACCATATAACAATGCATGGGCATCACAGGTTCTGAAGCTGAAAGTACATGAGAAGTCTCCTCATGCTGAGATTGAGTCATCCTCAAATCCAATGGACTCCCTGCAAGGTTGTCTGCTACCTGAAGTGTGGTTTGTGCCTTCTTGGGCATCTGTTGAAGCTTCGGCGATGGCTTCTTATCTCGATGCACTACCTTCTTATTTCCATGTACAAAATCTGAGTGTATGGAATCATCTCTGATGTTTGAAACTAATGGAAGAACAAGAGTATATGCATGTTGCACTGGAGGTGCATGCAAAGTAATCTCTTTACGTGTGAGTAGAATAGAGGATTCATCGTCAAAAAACTTAGTGAATTTATACAACCTTGACTTGTGATCCACCTCACCAATTGCAACAATGGAATTGTCATGCATGTCAATTACTGAAACCGAATCTGATGTAAATTCAACCTTTTTACCTTTCTGAGTGATCTCATAAACTGAGAGCAGATTCATAGAAATCTTTGGAACATGTAAAACATTCTCAAAATTTTCATTGTGGAGTTCCACTCTTCCTTCTACTGCTACTGCTACTGGAGTATCATCCCCAATGAGAATAGGGGGTCTTGAGCATGGACTCAAAGAAGAGAAAACTTCATCTTTCGTTGACATATGATGGGATGCACCAGAATCTATAATCCATGAATTAGATGAGAAATTAATTGCAACCAGAGCATGATGATTATCTTTCTTAGGAGCAAGATCTTCTTCCTTCTTTTTCTTGACTACCTCTGGAATGAAGTTTCCAAGGTTGTTCTATTGAAGTGCCTATGCCATAAGATCGTTTTGTTTCTTCATGCATGTGGATTCTTCATGATTCGGTTTATTTCAATATGTGCACTGCTTTCCCTTCTTCTTCTTCTTTCTGGAATCTGAAGAGTCTTTGGAACCTGAAAAATCATTAAAGGGTTTGGAATATCCCTCCTTCCCGTTCTGTTTGGATGACCCTTTTCCATCATGCATGGTGAGTGCATGTGCTTTGGGATCTTTCATGAGGCCCATATGTATGAGTTTTGTTTGCTCTTGTGTAAGAGATTCAATGAACTAAGCCAACATAGGCATTTTCCAATTTGTTCCAAAAAGACATCTGCCAGAATGGAAATTGGAGACATATACAGCGTATTCTAGTCCTAGCTTGGCCAAGATTGTTAGAATAAGTTGTTTATTTTGTGAAGACTTGTCAATACCACATCCACCCAAGCTCAAAATCAAAGATGTAAATTTAGTAAAGAAATCATGTATATATCAAAACTTTTAGGGTCTAAGGTATTCAACTCTACCTCAAGCATATGACCTCGCATCTCATCCTGCTTTCCAAAGAGTCCTTCCAGGGTGGTCCAGATATCATTTGGAGTCTTGCATGAAGCAACATGAAACCATAAATCAGTGGAGATTAACTCAAGAAGTAGTCTTGTGTCCTCATCCTTACGATTCGCCCATCTCATCTTCTCAATCGTTGATGCAGGTTTTGTTTATGTTGCCATCGTCAAATTATACAGTCCTTTTCTTTTGAGTTGGAATGTGGCCTTGGGATTCCAATCAAAATAATTGTATGGTGTGAGGATTACCACCAAGTTTGACTGTATAATAGTTGGCATATCCATATCTCCCACTATTTCTAAGAACCCCTAAAATTTTACTCTCAATCTGCAAGTGAAAAATTAAGAGATCACGGAAAAAAGGGAACTTTAAGTGAAAATCCGTATCAGTTCCAAGAGATGATATTCCAACTTACTTTCTGATCAAACGGTGATGAATCTCGCCAAACGGTTGAAAACCCAGTTGCATAATGGGTTGATTTACTTCTTGCATGGATCGTTTCCTCAAAAACTTAATATTTTGGGAGCAATTAATGTAGAAAAGTACGGCCACAGATTCGTATAAGTTTCAGGAGGCTATCTTGCAGCTTAATTTCTAAGAAAACGGTTGAAACCCACTTCCAAAATGGGTCGATTTACTTTCCACGCAGGTCATCTCCTCAAAAACTTAATATTTTTGGAGAAAACACTGCTGAAAGGTATGACCACGGATTTAGTTCACCAAAACTCTGATTTTCCTTATTCTTTGGCTTGTCTGGCTTGCTCCAAGCAGCATAGCTCTGATACAATGTCAATGTTTCATGGAAACATGCACAGGATATCTAGCTCAAGCATGCACAAACAAGTCTTATCAAGAAAATGAAGAGAGATACAATATGGAAGAATGAGAAAATCTATTCACAGTACTCCAATGAGCTGATGATTGATACATAGATCATGATCAATATGATATAATGAATGAGTGGAATACACTCATATATAGGGCAAAACATTCCATAATTAAGAAAATAAATCAAGCAGTTAGCTTTCCTTAGGAATGCATGCATGCATAATAGTGATGGTAAAAATAGAAAGTCTAAAATAGAACTAGTCAGTTAACTCCCACTGAACTAGTGTGTCGAAAATAGAAATTTCTCCAACAATCTCAACACATGGTATGAGCTCATGGTTTTCATTGTATGGTTTTACGGGGGCTTATCTATATAAGGATTGCACCTCCCTCATTGATCATGGTTGGAAATCAATTGGAAGACTTATTTTTCCTATTATTTGTTGTGGTTTCTTCTTTATTTTCTTGAGTAAGTGTTATATGATAATCAAAGAAGATTTTGACCTGCATATGATCATTGAGGAAGGGGTTATTGTAAATAAAGCAATGAGAGTGATGTATGAGCCATTATCCATGTCATTTATTTTTTAATTTCTAAGCTAGTTCTTGTGTATTGGGGTTGAATATCTTAAGGTTCTAACTTCTTACCCTAGGATTTATGTTTGAAATTTAAAGTTTGCAATACTTATGTTGAATCTTTTTTAGTTTAGTCTCCCTATGATTCTTGCAAGGTTCAGATCTCTTAGATCAATTCTCACCGAGCATTCTTTGGAGATGTTTGTGGACTTCAACATTCAAGTCAAAAGAACAACTACTCAAGGAGTAGTCTAGACTCCATGCCCAATGGTAGCATTGATCTTTATTTCTTTTTCTAGCCATCTCTTTAATATTCTCCCTTTCATTTTTGTTTATTTGGTTGTCTAAGGTTTATTTGCTATATTTTTAGGACTAGATTGTCATCATTCCAAGTTTCAATGAGATACCACTTCAATATTTAGCTCTTAACTTAGATTTTATTACAGTTCAATCTCTTAAATTGGATCTATATTGAACCAATCTACTATTTTCTGGTTAAATATAATGACTTCTTGCTTTATATTCTTCATAGATTTAACTCTCACTCCCTAAAGGATATAAAACATAATCATAAAGTCTAAGGTTTTGAATACTAGCATATTTTGTTGTTGGTATTCTAACCTCACACATATGGCATGATTCCATTGAATAAATGATTGAGTATGCCAACAATTCTATATAAGTTGACTAAATCATAATTCCAAAATATACTTGATGCTTCATGATCTGAAATATCCTTAGATGCTTATTAATATTTTAATACATAAAAAACATCTACTTGATATTCCAAATAAAATGATTTGGATCATAGCTTGATAAAGAATATTTGATATCTTCTTCTCTCTATTTCACTATCATGAGAACACAATATTTACTTGCACTCACGAGTCTCTTCATTTTCCCTGTGCTCACTAAGGAAATATTAGTTTTGATGCAATGAGCTCTGACAATATATTCAACCCCATCCTTGAAAAGATAATATTTATTCTATTCTCAATAGAATAGAACCTTCCTATCAAATAGATATGGACTACCCAAGACAATGTCACAAATTTCAAGAGGCACAACATCCAAATCAACCTCATCAAAGAACCTAGTTGTATTGCAAACCTGATCTTACACTGCTTTGTTACCTGCAACTTAGCATCGTCACACACCCAACCTAATGGATATGGATTTTTGTGAGGTGTCGTCTTCAAACCCAACTTATTAACAATTTCTTTAGATATTAGGTTAACATGAGATCCACTGTCAAATAAAGTATCTACCTTGGTATGCTTGAATATAACTTTGACATGAAAAAACTCACTTCTATTCTTTTGATCAATATCACTTTCCATTTTAGTGGATTGAACTGAAGAATTTGAATTGATAGATAATATACCTTTTCTTCCTATGGTTGTGATCTTATATTCATCTCCGGAATATGACCCTAGATCCTGATGAGTTGATGCAAAAATCTTTTTCTTCCGTTTTTCCTTGAATTTCTTTGGTTGTAATTATGGATGCAACTTCAAACATTATGATTCCTTATGTCCCTTTTTCTTGTAGTGGGAACATGTAGGTCTTCCCTTAGCTTGCTTCATTGTGGTTGATTTCTTACTCTTCCATTTACCTTTTGATTTCTTCTCGAACTTGAATGGATTCTTATCTTTTCTCACATGCTTACCCTTACTAGCCTCTAGATGTGTAGTTGGGACTGACACCTTATCAATGTTAGTAGAGATAAACATTAGAATAGTATGGTGAAGATACGAGTGCATGCCGCTAATATACTTCAAAAGATTTTCATGAGTATACAACATAATCCCTAATGATAATTCCTTCTTTTTAATTCCTGTGTATATGCTTGAATATTCTAGTCTTTACCCTGTCTTAGATGACGCCATTCAATCATTGTCATTTGCATATGTGCCAATGGATATAATTGTTTCCTTATAGCCTTAGTAAACTTATCCCAGGAAGATATTACTTTACCCTTTTGAACAATATCAACTTGCATCTTACTCTCCCACCATATTAAGGCAGTTCCACTTAGTTGAAGAACAATTAATTGTATCTTTTTAGCCTCGTCCATAATCTTTTGAACCCTGCAATATACCTCTATCTGCTTAATCCAGTTGTCCAATTTATCGACATTCAATTCCCCATCATAGGTCAGGAATTCAAACTTGAAATCCAATTTTAATAATGGAATATTATGATTAGACTTCTTAAAGGACTTATTTCGATGAGAAGAATGTTTACTCGCTTAAGAAGAAACTGATGAGGATGGTGAATGGGGGCTCTAAAGGTCCACCACCTTCACCTCCTCCTTCTCCTTTTATCGAATATTCTCCACTTACAGGATTTTTAATTCTTCGTTCTAACTCATCTATATTGTTTCTTTCAATGATTGAAGCATAGCTTTGATCTCTTCATGGCTCATGGGCTGATCTTCTTCTTCTCCCTTTTCAGAATCCATCTTACGTCTTCGAAATCTCTTTCCAATTTTAGACTTATAACTTGCAAGTTTTCCTTTACAAAATTTGAGTTTGGTTCTTGTAATCATTCACTTGCAAACACTTGTCAAACCTGCTCTAATACCAATTTGATCTGAAATATCCTTAGATGCTTATTAATCTTTTAATACATAAAAAAACACCTACTTGACATTAAAAATAAAATGATCGCTTGAATGTATGCAAATTACATGTGAAAAAAACATATCTAACCAAATCCATTTTTATAATAAAATGACTTGAAAATAATTGAGCTTGAAATTAACAACAATAATGAAATCACATACACAAGTTGGAAAACAAAGTTCACCCTATTTGGGCTACCTCTCTGGGTTCGCTTCCAATATAGACCTTTTTTTATTAATGCTCAAATTCTTGCATTTTACAATGACCTTTTTACATGTTATTCAAAGGCATAAGCTTAGTGCACCGTTGGATTCCTTGCAAAAAGTCGTGCAAAATGAGTATAAATTATCAAAATTATATCAAGGTACCTTTTGACATGATTTACAGTGTAGCCTCACAACTTTGGTACCCTCAGACACTAATTACGATACTAAACTCTACATTAATGTGTGTACAACCTCGGTCTATGCACCCATTAAATAAGGCATGGGCCCCTAACCATCCTCTGAAATTCATGGCATGCAATTAATAAAAATTGGTTGGTTTCATAAACAAACATGTACCATATGTGGATTGGTTAAGGCATAGTATTATATATGACAAGTCGAGGGTGTTGATGTTATGGTAGTTGTGAGAGGTATTAACCTCCACGTGTAACCTTTGTCGAGATTAGAATATTCCAAGAAGCTAGAAAAAACCATAACAGATGAATAAGAAACCTATAAGACAAGTCGACTCAATGGAATAATTTATATTAAAGTATTATCCTCTAGGAAGAGTAGTAGGCCTAGTTATTTGACTTGGAGCACTATAAATAGAGGGCGCTTGAGCTCATTTGGTCACACACTCACTCACAACCTCACAAGGACTAGTGATGCACATGACTGGAGGATAGTTGCAGTTGTTGCAGTAGTGACTTGGTCTTTGGATTTTGGTTTGGTTTCTTTGCTTGGTGTGCTAGCTTTGGAGAGAGGTACGCTACCTTGGTTGGCTATTGGTTTTTGTTATTACTTCCATAATTATTTTATCTATCAAGGTTAAGGTGCTTGGGGGTGGCCTTGTGCCTATGGTTGGGTGACAATATTGAGATATTGTCTATGGTGAAAATGAGCACACCTATTATTTTAACAGGTTATGGGTCCACACTATCTTCGGATAGTCTAACCACTGGAAGGTATATTGGGATATTATTTTCTTGTTGTAGCCCCAATTGTAGTTGTAGTTGCAGTCAGAGTTTTGCTGCAATAACAAAACTCTAACCCTCTTGTTGAGGCACCTTAAGTGAAGTTCTTGAACTAATTGATAGATATTCTAATGCATCTTAGCCTAGCACACCTCCTGGTAATCTCAACTAGCCAAGGCGTCAAGGTTGAGTTTTTGGTCAAATTCAAAGGTTCACTGTTAAGAACCAAACATCAATATAGCATGGAAAAACCTCAGGAAAAGTACTCAACGCCTTGAA
>ML804330.1:29481-49894 GCA_009831015.1 Picea engelmannii | reverse complement strand
AATGGCCTAAAGCCGACATAATTAAAATAACATTACTAATCTAAATTACAACTAATGGCCTAAAGTCGACATAAATAAAATAGCATTACTAATCTAATATGCCCCAATTAAGGGGTAATGAGCCAATATTAGGGCTTAACATTCACCAAGTCAAAGTCAAAGTCAATGCAACCATGAATTACTCTATGAAGTCATAAAACAAGTTGGAAGGGGCTTCAAACTTCAGAGCATGGAAGACAAGGATTGACCTCATCCTTTCCAAGAATAAAGTTCTAGATATTGTGAAAGGCAAGATCATGGAACCACAGTTTGAATCAAGAAAAGAGAAGGAACCCCAGAACATTGCAACAATGGAGAAGTTCAAGAGACACCATGCATCAGCTGCCAAAGATGAATAACCTTCAAAGAAGGCCAAACATGATGAAGCAGATTTTTTCTACTACTCATCTCTTACAGGATCCATTGAAGATGATATGTGGTTGATAGATAGTGGAGCTTCAATGCATATGATAGATGACCGTAAAAATCTCTCAAGCATGACGGAAAAGGAAACACCTCATAAAGTAGAGCTTGGAGAAAAGAACTCTTATGCAGTCAAGGGAAATGGACAAGCTACTATCAAGATGGAATCAGGTAACTCTATTCATCTCAGTAAAGTTTCATATGTTCCTGATTTGAAAAAGAATCTAGTATTTATTTATTGTTTGAAAGAGAAAGGAGATAGAGTAGAATTCTTAGATGGAAAGGTTCTTGTATGGTCTAAAGATTCAAACATAGAAGATGCTAGAGTCATTGGAATTTGTGAAGGAAGATTGTATAAACTCCTAGGTAAGAATATTCAAGCTCTTGTACATGATGGAATCAACCCTAGCGAGTTATGCAATAGAAGGTATGCTCACCTTCATTATCAATCATTGCCATCTCTAAAACAGATGGTTGTAGGCATATCAGAATTACAATGTGTGCATGAAGGCATTTGCAGAGGATGTGCACTTTGGAAAAATATTAAGAAATCATTTCCAAGTAGTGAGAATAGATCCAAAGATATCTTAGACTTAATACATTCAGATGTGTGTGGTCTTATGCCAATGAATTCTCTAGGAGGCTCTCTTTACTGTGTGACATTCATAGATGACTTCTGAAGAAAGACCTGGTTGTATCTGTTAAAGACTAAGGATGAAGTATTTAGAAAATTCCAAGAATTCAAGGCTGAAGTAGAGAACCTAACATATAACAAGATCTGACAATGGAGGAGAATACACCTCCAAGGAGCTCTTTGCCTTTTGTGAATAAGTTGGGATTAGGAGGGAGCTCATTGTCCCTCACAATCCTCAAAAAATTGGTGTGGTTGAAAGAAATAACATAACTATTGAAGAATCAATCAAGGAAATGATGAATGACCATAATTTATCTATGTTCCTATGGGGAGAAGCAATTATGATAGTTGTGTATGTTCATAATAGAAGTCCACATCGTATACTGAAGAAAATGACTCGAGAAGAAGCCTTCTTTGGAAAGAAGCCAAGTGTTGAACACTTGAGAATCTTTGGATTCCTTGTCTATATACATGTCTCCAAGGATAAGAGAAAGACGTTAGAACCTTCAGGAAAGAAAGGCATATTCGTTGGATATAGTGAATCATCAAAATCATATATGTGTTCCAAGTCAGCAGAAGGTTGAAATCAACATAGACATAACGTTTGATGAAAAGATTGCATTTAATAAATCTATAGAAGACTCCATAGACTCCAACGAAGAAGAGGAACATGAAGGCACCAAAGAAGATAGCACCTGTTCTCCAGAACACCCCAATGAAGATCCAAAACCACCACATGAAATTGTGGAACCAGGTATTGCACCCAAGACTAGAAAGAGACCAAAATGGCTTGAATCCACCTTGCAGGAAGCAGAAAAGCATAAAGCTCCCATTGGCGCCTTGAGACAAAGAAAGAAACCCAAGAGGTTTTCTAGTTATGTGGCACTCATGACAATTCTTGTTAATGCAGAACCTTCCACCTTTGAGGAAGCAATCAAGCATAAAGAATGGAAAGAGGCCATGATGGAAGAATATCAATCTATTATGAAAAATGATGTATGGGAAGTTGTGCCTAAACCGAAAGAAAAGTGTATAGTCACTTCAAAGTGGGTTTATAAGATCAAACATGCAGTAGATGGGAGTATAGATAAATACAAGGCCAGATTTATAGCTAGAGGTTTCTCCCAACATGAGGGAGAAATGAGACATTTTCTCTGGTTTCCAGATATACATTTATCAGAACCATCATATCTCTAGCAGCATCCATGGGTTGGAGTCTACATCAAATGGATGTAAAGACTGCCTTTCTCAATGGAGTAATTGAGAAAGAGGTATATATAGAGCAACTGCAAAGTTTTGAGGTACACCCAAGAGAAACACATGTATGCAGATTGAAGAAGGCCTTGTATGGACTCAAGCAAGCTCCAAGAGCTTGGTATGCATGTATTGATAGCTATTTGATGAGACTTGGATTTTCCAAGAGTCATGTCGATCCAAACCTCTATTACAAAGTTGTGAATAATGCACCTATGATTCTATTTTTATATGTTGATGGTTTGTTCTTGACAGGTGCAAAGCCTCTTGTTATTCAGTGTAAGAAGGAGCTAGCCTTAGAATTTGATATGAAGTATCTTGGTCTCATGCACTACTACTTGGGACTAGAAGTATGGAAGAATCGTGGTGAAGTCTCCCTAGGACAAGGGAAGTATGTTGTAAATATCATTCAGAAGTTTGGGATGATGGATTGCAAATCCATGGAAACTCCCATGGTAACAGATCTGAGGAAGTTGAGAGACCCTGATTCTGATCTACTAGATTCGTCCATGTACTGGCAGTTGATTGACTCATTGATGTATTTGGTAAATACTAGGCCGAACATTTTCTTTGCTGTGAACATGTTGAGCCAGTTCCAGGTGGAACCTAGACATGAGCATTGGATAGATGCAAAGAATATCTTGAGATATCTTCATGGGACGATAACCTATGGTTTGAGATATGACTCAAACAATGAAGTACATCTGCATGGATTTACCGATTCAAATTCGGCAGGGAGTGAATATGAAAGAAAGAGTACTTATGGTATGTGTTTTAGTTTGGGATCTGCTGTGATATCACGGGCTAGCAGGAAACAAAAGTTTGTTTCACTCAGCGCTACAGAAGCAGAGTATATTGCAGCTTGTGATGCTTGTACAAAAGCAGTGTGGTTCTGTAAGCTGGTTTCTGGATTGTTTGATCATGTGCTAGATTTGACTGTGATATATTGTGATAATCAGAGCTATGTAAAGCTCTCAGAGAACCCGATGTTCCATGACAGGTCGAAGCACATTGAGATCAAGTACTATTTTCTCCGTGATAAAGTTCAGAGGGGAGAAGTGGTTCTCCAGTATATCTCCACTGATGAGAAGAAAATAGATATTTTGAGTAAGCCTCTATCCAAAATAAAGTTCACATGCATAAGGGATGAGTTGGGGCTTGTGGAGATTGCTCCCTTGGTTGAAAGGGAGGAGATGACTTCCTCAGTTGGGAGGGATCTATGATATGTAGCATCATGTAATGTCAATGAGTTGCATATCTGTATCATGCTAGTAGAACTTAGAGACGATGCTTGCATCATGCTAGTACATCTCAGATATGATACATATGGTTGGATTTGTTGATGATACAGTGGCCTAAGGAGCATCATGCTAGTACATCTTAGAGGTAGACATACAACTTAGATATGATGAATTGACATCATGCCAGTTATGTTCATGTTAGTATAACTTAGATATAATATTGGTGACCATACAACTTAGAGATGATGCAAACGACTCATGTCGTGCTATATAATATCATGCTAGTACAACTTAGATGTGTCATATATCTTAGATATGATGCATTGGCATCATGATAGATATGTCATGCTAGTACAACTTAGAGATGATCATACAACTTAGATATGACGCAGTGAGGCACTGATCTACATCATGCGAGTACATCTTAGATGTGGCATATATCTTAGATATGATGCATTGGCATCATTCTAGATATGTCATGCTAGTATGAATTAGAGATGATGTAGATGATACTCCAGATCACACTAGTACAACTTAGATATGATTCATTCACATCATGTTAGTATGACTTAAAGGTGATGCAACTGATGATATTGTTGATGCAGGATGATATCAGATGATATGATTTGATTTGTTGTGGAGACTATATGTCTCTAGACAGTAGTTATATGCTACTATGGTGGATGTGCTCCACTGGTAGTGATTGTGTGTCATTGGTTAGTAGTTGTGTGCTACTAGGAGTGGTTGTATACCACTAGAAATTAATTGTGTACTACTATGGATAAACATAGTTGTGTTCTATTGGATGACATTTTAGGAGCTGTAAGCTACTATCGGATTTCCATGGAGACTACCACTAGTGTTGGAGATGATTTCCAACTAGATGGATAGTAATGATGTTGCTCGTGGTTTGATTTGTGTGATAATGAGATAACCTATGTGGCTATGATGATGCTACCAACATAATGGTATGTTTGTCGATGTTATGGTAGCTTTGGGAGGTATTAACCTCCACGTGTAACCTTTGACGAGATTAGGATATTCTGGGAAGCTAGAAAAAACCCTAACATATGAATAAGAAACCTAGAAGACAAGTCGGCTCAACAGAATAATTTATATTAAAGTAGTATCCTCCAAGAAGAGTAGTCATCCCAGATAGTTCACTTGGAGCACTATAAATAGAGTGCGCTTGAGCTCATTTGGTCACACACTCACTCACAACCTCATAAGCACTAGTGACGCGCATGGCTGGAGGAGAGCTACAGTTGTTGCAGTAGTGACTTGGTCTTTGGCTTATGGTTTGGTTTCTTTGCTTGGTGCGCTAGCTTTGGAGAGAGGTACGCTACCTTGGTTGGCTAAGGGCTTTAGTGGTTTCTTCCAGAATTATTCTATCTGTCAAGGTAAAGGTGCTCTAGGGTGGCCTTGTGCCTATGGTTGGGTGAAAATATTGAGATATTGTCTATGGTGAAAATGAGCACACAAATTATTTTAACAGGGAGTTCGAGCCCCACTGACCGCCAAATATTTCGATGTTTTTGGTGTTGTATGGTTATACATTATTATAACTATATATATCTGGTTATACCTATCGCATATTTGCTAAGCCCCTCTTAAGGATATAGCAGGGTTATATGGTGTACAACAAACCAAAGTCTAGGGTCGAGGGATTAGGCCCTCGACCCTTTTTCCGCCCAACCAAACTCCAATACAAATTCAAATATAATATTTGCCATATGTATGTTAAGACTCATTATATGGTGCATTGGTAATGGAGGCTATATTAGACTTTTGGGAGGTTATGGAGGTCGTGGGTTCAACCCCCGTCGACTCCATAATTTTACATAACCATACCAATATAGGCCAATGGGAGGTTGCCACATGGAAGCCTCTCATTGGCTCATCCTTTCCACTTGTCAATATGCGATTAGTCCAACTGGATTGTACCTTGCCTAGTCACGATTAGTCCACGTGGCATCTTGCGATGTGGCCATGTCATCTATACAACCATGCCACATGTCACCCTTTTACCCCTTTGACTTTGACTTTGACCTGCTTGACTTGAACTTTGACCACTCGTAACAATTGCATACGAACTTCGTTTGAAGTGAAATTTGCATAGTTGGAAAACTATCATAGAGTTCTACATATTGATAGTGTTTTCAAGAGAATTTGGGATGGTTGAATTTTGAGCATTTATGAACCATTATGGACCTCTATGGACGTTTTGGATCCTCCTGGACCTCTGTGATCATTCTTGGATCCTCCTGGATCACTTCAAATACTAGAAATGATCAACTAGGGTTTAATTTTGACTATTTGTGCTCCATGTCATCTTAAGAACTAATTAATACACCATAAACTTGAGCGAATTACTTTAAAGGCTCAACAATTTGCATTCTAGGCATACATTAAGCTTTTTTCAGGTTTCCTTTCTAATTTATCTTCTTGAAAAGGTAAGGGAATTAAGTAGTTGTTTATACTTTACTAATGTTGAGATCTTTCCCTTTATTTTCCCTATGAATTTGAGTAATCTAATACAAATTTGTTTAATTGGGGTTGGATTGTAGATTCTACGATACTAGTTGATTATGATGATATTTCCTTTGTAATCTGAATAATTTGTCATTTTTGTGAGGTAACTAAACACACATATTTCAAATCAAATACGCTTTGAATGATAAATTTTAGATTAAACCTGCAATATTTATCTCACAACTGTGTGATTCGTTTTCTAGGTTATTATGGTGATTTTAATTACTTAAAGTAACTTTGCCCTTTGGAACAACATATATGTACCGATAATAAGAATATCGATGCATTACATTTGGATCAAACATGTTTATAATCACAAGCTAAAAATGATACACATGCATGGATGTCATTTTGATTCTCGTTATATTTGAGTAAGCGTCATATCTATTTGGATAACATATTTCATGTGGCGAATTGGTGAAGTAGATTTTTAGACCTACCATCTATAAATTCACATTTGGACTCTCACTTATAATAGTAAGGAGTTTAATATTGTTGGAAAAATCAACGTTATCAACATACTCATGGTTTATGATAACCTTATCACCTTATATAGGATTGATATATGAATACTAAATCATCACATGGTTATTTACAGGAAAACTGACACATATGACAACTAATGCTTGTGATTTGATTTTATTATGAGGAAAAAATATCACAAACGTTGGGCTAAAATTTAAATTTGATGATCTAACTTGCAAATACATCTTGCTAATATGATTGACAAATTCTCTGAATTGAACTTTGGGCGGTTTGTAGACATTCCTAATACTAAATTGCGATTTTTAGTAACCAAACACATTAATGCCTTGCTTCATTTCATTTTTTGTAATGTCACTTAAATTAAGGGGATATATAATTAACACAAGCTTAAACTATGGTTTCAATGACAATACATCTGGTAACAAATGTTGGCTTAAAATGGCAAAAAATTGA
The DNA here is from genome assembly GCA_009831015.1 of Picea engelmannii. NCBI lineage: Eukaryota > Viridiplantae > Streptophyta > Pinopsida > Pinales > Pinaceae > Picea > Picea engelmannii. The sequence continues at coordinate 42,832 of ML804330.1, read as the reverse complement.
TCTCATATTGCGAGCATGTACTTTGTTTCATGAGCAATTTTGAATCAAATGTTAACTCATTAGAATGCAACTTTGATTATCATGTTTCATTCTCATTAAGGTTGATAATGATTCATAGTTGCTATGCAATATTTGACAAATAATCCAACTTGCATTATGAGCTCATAGTAATGTACCCTTAAATTTGTGTATCTAAGCATTTTGAATCTACCGTATTGATCAAATCAGTGTTCACAATCATTTGTGAATTGATGGATTCGTGAATTCTTTTTTAATTGATTTTTTAGTTAGTATTTTTTATGAATTATTTTTTAATTTATTTTTTTGTTTGGTTCTTCATTGATTTTTTTTAAGTTTTTGTTTTCTTAATTTTATTTCAATGTATTTTTTTTTTCTATTTTTTTTAANAACTTTTGTTTTGTTTTTTTTTTTTAATTTCTTTTACAATTTCTTTTTTTAAATTAGGTAGATCAATGGTTGTGAAATGGGGTGGAGGTGGCAATAAAAGGAAGATAATGGCAAGAGAGGAGAAGAACTTGGCGGGGTTCCCTAATTGATGACTCAATCCTCACTAAAAAAATGAAGGGTGAACAATGGCGAATATGGTGAAGTGGGGATGGTTTATTTCCCAACAAGGTAGGACTTGATTGGATATCCTCACAAGGCATCAATAACTTCATCCCCGCCAAAAAGTAGAGGGTGGTAATGAAGTGGGAGTGAAAAGGGGGGGGGGATGATTTTGAGTTGAGGTAGAGGTCAATGGGAGTATCCTCACAAACCCGTCTACTAAAGTTAGAAAGGATAGAGAGATCAACATTGATTTTTTGTAGGAGTGCATATTTTTTTAATGTTTCAACATTTTTTTTATAAAATGACATTTAGCTAATGTTGTACTCTTTTTTCATGAAAGAAAAAAGAAAAAAATTGTAATTTTATTTAATCAAAATATAAAATTATAGTCCTCATGTCCTTTGTAACATGTCTTGATTCCTTCAACGGGATCCTAATATCATGTCTAGAAAATTCCTACTATAGATAACACACTCCTTTAGTAGGATCTCTTGTACAAAGTTTCCTTAAAAAAGTTTTCCCAAAAAACCAAAAAAACAAACAAACCCATAGAGTAGTCCCAACATAACACCATATTAGTCCATATAACAAAAAAAAATAGTTCCAAAAGGTACAATCCTAGTTATCCACACTATAAGGAGAACACCTTCTAGCAGAGTTTTTAAGTGTTACAAAATTTTCAAAAAAACCTCCGCTACAACCTCTTCTATTGGTTGTGGAGGTTTTAGCAGAGGTTTTAACGAATGTTCCATATAACTAAAAAAAATTGGGCAAGCAAAGGTTGTAGCGAATGTTTTTTTTCAATGCTTTTATTTACAAAACGCATTAGTGCGCACACATAAATGAGAAGCATTGATATTGGTGCGCACACATAAACGAGAAGCATCAGTGCACACACATAAATGAAAAACACCAATGATTTTTATGTTTATGCATGCATTGGTGCGTATTGTAATCATGTGTATCGAAATATTTTGAAACAATACAAATATAATCCTACATTTTCTCGTTTAAATCAGCATTGCTTTCTCACAATTTTTAGCATTGGTGCGTATAACTCATAAAAACGCATTGTTTAGTGAGTTCAAAAGAACGCAGTGCACCAATATGTATATATTTTAATTAATTGTTTTTTTTTTTTTTTTTCAATTAATCATCTCAAAATCAAATATTTGTTATAATAATATTGATTTTTGTATTTTTGTTATTGTGTTTTGATATAATGATTGCATTAATGTGTTATCTAACGGATTACACCTCTATTATTTGTAACAATGTAAATCATTGTTATGCACCTGGTTATGTTATATTGAGCAGAAACAAGAATATCAAATAAATTACCAACATGACAACAAAATATAGAAAATAGCACACCAAAATGATACCTTTATGGGAGCAATGTTCACTTGCCTCTTTGAGGAGGCAACCTCCAATAGAGCAGTGCTATATTAAAATAATTCTCAAGACAAAAACTTCTCATACCCTCAACTCCTATTTATACTAAATCTATCTACCAAAGGAACAATCTAGAGAAAGATCTTTTTAGAAGCGAAATCTTCTATTAGGTCTTCTTACACTTGATTTGTTCACCTTATTAACTAGGCCTTATTTATTAATACCAGCCTTTATTACATGTAAAATATATTGTTTTACCTATGTGAATGGTTAGGGAGGTTAGGTCCCTAACATTCCCTCACCCTTAAAAACAACCTTGTCATCAAGGCTTGAGATGAGGAAATTGTTGCAAAATGGTAGCCGGCTCCTAGGTGGCATCTTTTGGCTGTGTCCTTGCATTGAAATAAAATTCCTTGATAATGCATTGGCGAAGACGATGCTCAATCTAGTCCAAGACTGCTTGTGGCTGAAATCAAATGGAACATTCTTCATCCAACTCAGGTAGATTGGTCTAATTCTGGCACCTAGTGTCGAGCACTTTCTTTAAGAAGGAAACATGAAAAACATGATGGAGCTTAGCATGACTGGGAAACTCTAACTGGTAGGCCATTGACCCCACTCTCTTGAGAATACGATAAGGACTATAAAATTTTGGGGTGAGTTTATGTCAGTGTTGGGCTTTGATTGAAGTCTTCTTATAAGGTTTCAGACGAAGAAACACATGGCCCCCTTTATCAAATTCACGTTTAGAATGGCCCTGATTTGCTTGTTGTTTTATGCGATTTTGAGCCATGACCAAATTTTCTTTGAGAGTATGGAGAATGACCATGCCAATGATAAGAGTTTGATCGATCTGTTGAATCTTGGAGACACCAGGCATGTATGATAAAAATGAGGGTGGATTTTATCCATAGACTACTTCAAAGGGAGTCATGAGAGTGGCAGTATGGTAAGAGGTGTTGTACCACCATTCAATGAGGGGTAACCACCGAACCCAATGATTTTGTCTGTCATAGGAAAAACACCTCAAATAGGTTTCCAAACACTTGTTGACCACTTCAGTTTGTCCATCAGTCTGAGGACAATATGTTGTGATGAGATGCACTTGGGTTCCCTTGAGTCTAAACAATTATTGCCAGAAAGTGTTGGTAAAAGTTGGATCACGGTCAGAAACAATAGAATGAGGCATGCCATGGAGCTTGAAGATATTATCCATAAAAAAATTAGCCATGGTGGATGTTGTGAACAAGTGTTGAAGAGCACAAAAATGAGCATATTTGGAAATACGATCCACTACTACCATGATGACTGACTTATTGTCTGATTTAGGTAAGCCAACAATGAAGTCCATAGAAATATATGTCCAAATAGTAGGTGGAATCAGAAGCGGTTGGAGTCTACTCGAAGCTTTGACTGCCTCACCCTTATTGCGTTGACATGTATCACATTCAACCACAAAGGTGTGATTGTCATGTTTCATATCGTCCTAGAAAAAAGAACGTTTGACCTATTTATAGGTTTTGGTAAAATCAGAATGCCCAGTTGTAGGCGAAGCATGAAACTCAAAGAGTACGGTGGATTTAAGGTTCAAGTGTTTTATTAAATATAAGAGACCTTTATAACGAAGCTCGTCATGGTGCCATAAGTACCCTGGAGAAGCTTGAGGATCATGTTCAGTGTTTGGATCAGTCTGGAAAGTTTGGGGTCTTGCAACCATTCCTGACGAACCTCTCAAAATCAATCTGTGACAATGAATGAGAGGGAAAAAGGGACCCGTCTTCTGCATATTTCCTTGAAAGGGCATTAGCCACCACATTTTCTTTTTCTTTTTTGTAGAGGATCTCATAATCATATCCTAACAGCTTGGTTACCCATTTTTGTTGCTCCGAGGAAGAAATGCGTTGTTCCAGAAAATACTTGAGGCCTTGATGATCTATTTTAATTTGGAAGTGTTTCCCCAAGAGATAAGGACGCTAGAGATCCACAACATACAAAATAGCAGACGTTTCCTTTTCATAGGTGGATTGGACCAAATGGTGCTCGAATAATTGTTCGCTAGTGAAAGCCAAAGGTCAACCATCTTGCATGAGGACAACCCCAATGTATTTACTTGAGGCATCACATTCCAGTACAAATGTATTTTTGAAGTCAGGGAGAGCCAGAACATGGTTAATCAACATAGTTGCTTTCAAATCTTGGAAGGAATGGTCAGTCATGGGAGTCCAACTGAAAGCATTCTTTTTAAGGAGCGTTGAGAGGGGAGCTGCAAATTTTCCATAATTCTTAACAAACTTGCGATAATAACCTGTCAAACCGAGGAAACCATGCAAAATTTTAAGAGTTTTTGGGCATGGCCGATCTTGCATAGATTCAATTTTCTTTGGATCCACCTTGACAACATCCTTGCTGACAATATGTCCCAGGTACCTAACTTCAGAGGCTCCAAAATCACATTTAGATTGCTTAAGCAAAATTTTGTGTTGAGATAGTAGCTGCAGAACTTGATCCAGGGTAAGATGGGTTTGCAAGGTTTTGCTATAGATGAGAATATCATAAAAAAAAACAAGAGAAAATGACAGAGGAAAGGATGAAAGACATGATTCATGAGACTTTGAAAAGTGGAGGGAGCATTACAGAGGTCGAATGGCATAACCAAGAACTCATAGTGACCCTCATGAGTTCTGAATGTAGTCTTGAGAATGTCTTCTTCTTTCATACAAATATGGTGGTAGCCAGAACGAAGATCAAGTTTGGTAAAATACTAATCACCACTCAATTCATCCAAAAGGTCATCAATGACAAGAATGAGAAATGTGTCTTTGATTGTGAGTTTTTTTAGGGTGCAAAAATCAGGACACATGTGCCAAGTACCTTCTTTCTTGAGTACCATTACTACTAGAGAAGAATAGGGGTTAGTACCGGGGAAAATGACACCGACTTCTAGCAATTCTTGAATAATCTTCTCAATTTCACTTTTCTGGGAGAAGGGATGAAGGTAAGGGTGAACATTTGGGGGAAGACTACCTATAACTAAAGGAATGGAATGATCATGGAAACTGGGAAAAGTGAGAAGTCCCTGGGGGGTTTGAAACACAACTTGGTGTTGGGAGAGGATAGATTGTGTTAGGACCCATAAATGTCCCTTTTCACTATATCTTTTGCTCATTCAACCTTATCATTTATATGCTAAAATGCCTAATATAATGTTTGCTAAGACCTTTTCCCAAGGTATGAATCATTGATCTTGCTTTTGTATTCTTATTTACTTAACATGTTTGATTGGTAGCGTTTCTCATATTTTATCCATGAATGTTCAACTAATGATCAAAATGTGTAGATTAAAGAAAAACAACCAAGTCTTGAAGAAAGATCATTGTTGTTACACTAGTTGTTACAGTTGTGCGCCAGTTTTGCATGCTGTTACACGACTACAACAATTGCGCACCTTTCGTGGAAGATGTTACACCTGCTGCAACAGATTCCCACCGATCCTGGAAGCTAGTATATCATTCAAAATCGTATCCTAAAGACCGATCCTCAAGGTTGTTACACATTTTGGCTCACGTTTGGCTCGAGCTGGTGATCAAGATCATTTCTAGATTTTGTGATGATGACAGATCTTTTCTATCATACGAACAACTTGAGAATCTTCGATTCTCAAGGCTGTTTCGAGTCCGTTTCAACTGAATGTTTCTGTCTTTAAATAACAGAGCTTTGTAACCATTTAGGGTAGTGGAGATTAGTTGTGGAATAGATAATGAAGTGAAGCATTTTGTATCTGAACATTCTAGCGATTTAATAAGAAGTGATTTGAGTTTCTCCAACCTACTGTAGTCTTTTCAAGTGGATTCAGTGAGAAGGAAAGGGCCCACCTTCCTCACAAACTCCCCTCTGTTGTGAGTTTTAGATTAACTACTTTGATTATTTACAGTTGTGTGATTTATTTGTTTATCCATTTCTAAAATACATTTGTTGTTACAGTTCAGTCCCTTTCTGTTAATGCGCATCAATGTGTCTCATGAGAGTTAGAATCAATTGTTGTATACTGCTGGAGAATTGCTTTGAAAGTTAATTCTTTTTTTGCATTAGATTAAATCTATGTTTTCAAGCAAAATTAAATAGAAGTGTGAATTTCCTTTTTGCAATTAAGTAGACTTCCTTTCAACAATTAACACAGAACTTTCTTCTACAAGAGTAATATAGAAAATTAGAATAGATTAGATAATCCAGGATTCTTATACACTCATCAAATTCTACTCCTGGAAATTAGATTTCAATTATGCAAGTGTGATTTCAATTATGCAAGTGTGACTTCAATTCTGCAACAATAGATTAGAACTCCAACTATGTCAGCAACTTGTGTCGGTGTTCAACTTTTCATTTGTGTTTCTTTTAGTGTTAATTTACCTTACTGCAATTTGATTAATGTTTTCTTTCATAATCTAACATAGACTGTGCACAATTATATTACAATAACAAAACTTCCTTGGGTTTGACAATTCATATTGAACACCTTAATTATTTATTTATTTAGACAATTAAAGTGCACAACATTTTGGCGCCGTTGTCGGGGAAGATAATTATAGATTCTTGTAAGCACATTAGTTTTTTTTTCTTAGGAATGAGTAGTCTACATGAATTGAGGAACAATAGGACGTATCCCCAGAACTACTAACCCTACAGGTGCCAGAGGACGTGGTGGAAGGATTCATGCACTAGGAAGGACAACCTTTGTTGATGAGATTATAGCCAGAGAAAATTCTTCTTCGGGATCTATCTTTCGCCCTTCAAATCCTCCAAGAAGACATATTCCTCAGTCATCAGAACTACCCCATTTTTAAACATCATTTTCATCAGGGGTTGAAGCTAAAGTTGAAGATTTGTCACCAACAAGTCAGCACGCAACACTGGAGAATATTGAAGATCAAGCAAGTGTAGCTCGGAATAGAGAAAAGCCAAAAGAAACTGAAGATATTTTTCAGATCAACGAACAAATAGTCACTAAAGAGGAGTGGGACACTTTTCGTATTGATTGTTTAAGAAGAGAAAGAGCAGGTATGGAGAATCAAGGAGATAATGAAGAAGAGCTCTACCGTGAGGATCCAGTGAACAATGAATATAAGGTAAATGATGAAAATACTATCTCTACCCTGGTCTTTCCTATTACTAATATTCCCACATGGGGGATAGCTCCTATGAAGAACATACCTCTCTCAGCCCTGTCAAATTTCCATGGATTATCTACTAAGGATCCAGATGAGTTTCTGTTTGAATTTGATATTCTGTGTAGAAGCTATGACTACACTACCAATGCGCAGAAGCTTAAATTGTTTCGAGCTACATTGAAGGGTAACACGTTAAGATGGTTCATGAGCCTTGGAGGAGAGAATATTTCAACAAGGGGACAAATGAGGAAGCATTTCCTGACCAAGTACCAAGACTACTACCGAACGAGGGAACGAAGAGAGGAACTGTTCAAGATGTATCAGAAGGAGGACGAGACCCTTGAAGATTTTGTGGAGCGACTCTAGTATAATCTAGAAAGGTATGGACATCAGGATGTGAGTAAGGACATTCTGAAAACTATTTTCCTAAAAGGAGTTAGAGATGATTGTTTAGATATGTTGAATATGCTTGGCAAGTGAGATATATCTAAGGAATCCTATGAAGACATTGTAAATCTTTGTAAGAGATGTTCTCGAGGATCTACAAGGAATAAGTCAGCTACCAGGGATACCACTTTTTCAAGGGTACATAAATCAACCAATAGAGGGGAAGCGAGAGCAGAAATAGGTAATCTGTTAGAAGATTTCAAAACATAAATGATTAACTCTTTTGCTTCACAAATTGACACTCTGCAGGTCAAACAGAAACAAACAAAATCAGATCTGGCATTGTCCATTTTCTGTTCTAAATGCAGAAAGAAACATCCACTAAGGGAGTGCCCACTGAACAATGTCTAGGTATGTCTTATTTGTGAATTAGATCATGCTACTGACCAATGTCCGTACCTACGAAGTGTAAAAGCATCAATGAACGCGACTAATGAGGAAGCGGAGGCTGTCTATCTAATAACAAAGAGAAGACAATGGCAGCCACGAGGTCAAGGTACAAACCCTCAATTCTCTCCTGTAGCACTTAATTATTGGAATAATGTGAACAATCAACTTCAATATGGCCAGATGAATGCCCTCCCTCCAAATCATATGCCACCTCCTTATCAGGATCCCAATGCATGGGTACCTATGCCCCAACAACAGAATCATCATGGGCAATGGAACCCATATTGGAGAGGGTCTCAACAACAACTTACTTATCAAAACCCTCACCAACATAACCCCTATCAGCAACAGTTCCAACCCCAGTACAAGCAACAATAGCTGCAGTTGCCTCTCAATGCCCCACAAAACAATCCTCCCTTACGGCCTCAGATGCATGTGCAACCTAACCCAATCCAAATAACAAGGCCATTCAGAATATTGATATACACAATGTGCCAGCTCTATCTATTACCCCTATGCCTTGTGATGAGATAAATTAAGATCAGGGAGAATAGTCGAGCCAATAATTGAAGATGCTCCATCTTGAGAATCAGACAAGGAATCGGGGGAAAAACCATCTGCTGATACAGAGGAAATTGATGAACCTATCATAGAATTAGTAGAACCCCCATTCCTTGAAAGATTGGAAATTACCAAAACTGTGGAATTACCATCCTTCAATCTCTTAGGAGAGTTGCAAAATCCACATGTTAAAATTCCACTATTGCAAGCGATTAGGGATGTCCCTATTTATGAGAAGATTGTGAGAGACCTCTGTATCAAAAAGCCTGGAAGGAAACCTAGGGACCCCCTCACAGTACAAGTAGTGGGAGAATTGTTTGAACTGATGTTAGGAAAAACCCCACCTATTAAATATGGCGACCCAGGAAACCCTATATTCACTGTCAAAATTGAGCAGACATTTATTCCCAATGTGTTAGTTGATTTAGGGGTAGCAATTAACATTATGCCAATAGAGACGACACAATTGTTGCAACTCAGAAAGAAAGTCTGACCTACTCCTATTGTTTTAGAGTTAGTTGATCGTTCTACTATTAAACCAGAAGGAGTAATCGATGATCTAGTTATTTCAATTGATTCATGGGAGTAGCTGCTGATTTTGTTGTAATGCAACCTAAAAACCGTATGGGGGGTCATCCTCTAATTCTAGGAAGACCATGGTTAGATACATCTGATGCTTTTATTGGTTGTAGATCTGGTTCAATGACCATCTCTGATGGTTATGATACCAATAAACTTACCCTTTATCCTCATGCTACACAGAGTGTGGAACCCAAAAATGCTTTATGGATGGACCTTGAGGATGAAAGCGCTCTGCCTGTGCTAACCATAGGAAAAGCCCTGAGTTTCAAAACAAGATAGAGGATGAGCTAATCAATAGATTTATTAGTGACCCCTCTGTTGTTACACCAAACACGTATCACCGATTGAGTAGAATCTTTGACCCTACTACCCAGGAAGGAGTGAGCCCAGAGATGTTCTCTGAAACTGTTGTAAATCAAATTAATTCAGCTGTAACAACAGATACTGAAACAACTAAATTATTTCCTAAAGTAAGTTCTAAGAGCATCGTTGTAGAAATCAAACCTGGAAAAACCCTGAACATCAATCATGATTTATCTTCTGCTGAAACTGGATGCTTGATGAAGTTATTGATTGAACATAAAGAGGCATTTGCTTGGGATTACATGGATATGAAAGGAATTTCCTCTAAACTATGCACCCACCATATATACATTAAGGAAGAATGTTGACCCATTTGCCAACCCCAAAGGAGGATGAACCCTAATATTAAAGAGATTGTTAAGGAAGAACTCCAGAAACTTCTTAATGCAGGATTCATCTACCCTATATCAGACAGCGAGTGGGTTTCACCCTTGGTTATTGTGCCTAAAAAGAATGGTAAATGGAGAGTGTGTGTGGACTATAGAGCCCTGAATAAGGCCACGTAGAAGGAAAATTTTCCTCTGCCATTTATTGATCAGGTTCTAGACAACCTATTTGGGAATTTGTTTTTCTCTTTATTAGATGGATTTAATGGCTATAACCAAATAAAAATTGCTCCACAGGACCAAGATAAGCCCACCTTTATCAGCCCTTGGGGTACATTTTCCTACAAGGTTCTCCCATTTGGCTTGTGTAATGCACCAACCACTTTCCAGAGAGTTGTAATTGGTATTTTCTCTAATATGGTGAATGACTGTATGGAAATATTCATGGATGACTTTACACCTTATGGTACTGATTTCGATGAAGCTTTAGCTAATCTGGAAAAAGTACTCAAAAGATGTATACAGTCTCATCTTTCTCTAAGTACAGAAAAGTGTCATATGATGATGAGCGAAGGTGTGGTGCTGGGACACTTCATTTCTTATGCAGGAATTCAGGTAGACCCAGCCAAAATCCAGGTAATTTTGGACATTCCAACTTCATCAACTCAGAAAGAGGTAAGAAGATTTTTAGGGCATGCTGGCTATTACAGGAGATTCATTAAAAAAAAAAAAAAACTTGCCTCTCCCTTATTTTTTCTATTAACAAAAGATGTTGACTTTAGTTGGACTGACAATTGCAAATTGTCTTTTGCAGATCTAAAACAGAAATTGTCCACAGCTCCCATTTTGAGAGGGCCCAATTGGGCTCTGCCATTTCACATTTCTTCAGATGCCTCAGACACTGCAATTGGTGCAATTCTAGGGCAACAGGAGGACAAAGATCCCTATGCTATCTACTATATCAGCAAGAACATGGCTCCTGCTGAGTTAAATTATACAGTTACAGAAAAAGAATTCTTGGCAGCAGTTTATGCTATCAATAAATTTAGGCATTATATCACTGGTTATTCTACTTTTATTCATATTGATCATTCAACAATTAAATATTTGATGAATAAACCTATTACTAATGCCCGAGTAACAAGATGGTTGCTATTACTACAAGAATTTGACATCACTATAGTAGATAGACCAGGAAAAGAAAATGTGGTTGTTGATTTTCTCTCAAGATTGAATATAAATGATGATAATTCACCTGTAGATGATTCCTTTCTAGATGAACATTTGTTTGTAGTATCTTCTCACTCACCTTGGTATGCAAACATTGCTAATTATTTGGTTGTAGTGAAGGTACCTCCACATCTATCTCCCTGAGAAAGAAGGAAGATTATTCAGAAGAGGGCTCGGTATAGTTAGATAGGGGGATATCTTTTCTACATAGGCCTGGATCAAGAAATCATGAGATGTGTGAGAGATGATGAAGTTTATGATTTGCTTAAAGATTTCCATGATGGCCCTTGTGGGGGTCATTTTGCTGATAAAAGGACTGGGCATAAAATTTTGAGGATGGGCTATTTTTGGTCCACAATATTTCAAGATGCAAAGAAGTATGTCCAAGCTTGTGACAGTTGCCAACGAATGGGTTAGCTAAATCATAGGGATGAGATGCCTCTCCAGCCTCAAGTGGTGTGAGATCCTTTTGAGAGATGGGCCATAAATTTTATAGGGCCCATTAACCCACCTTCTAATAAAAAAGTCTATATATTGGTCTGCACAAATTACATGACCAAGTGGGTAGAGGGAAAAGCACTCATCAGGGCCTCAGAAGAAGTTGTCTTAGAATTTTTGTTTGAAGATATCTTTGTTAGGTTTGGAGTTCCCAGAGAGTTAGTAGTTGATGGGGGACCACCTTTCACATCACGTAAGTTTGAAGCCCTACCCAATAAATATCATGTTTTGCATAGAACAACTTCTTCATACCATCCCCAAGGTAATGGGCAGGTGGAAAGTACAAACAAAGTAATAGAAGCTATTCTTACTAAGACAGTGAGGGAACATCATAGGGATTGGTATGATAGATTGCATGAAGCTCTATGGGCTTATCGAACCACTTGGAGGAACACAACTGGTTTTTCTCCTTATGCACTGGTATATGTGAAGAGCCATGTTTTCCCATTGAGTTCAAGATCAAAACCCTAAGAACTGCATCCGTAGTCAATCTAGACTTGATTGTGGCACAGAAGGCTATACTGCAGCGGATAAATGAGCTGGATGAGAAGAGTTTGGATGCTATTCATCAAACCACAATGATTCAACAACAAAGAACCAAGTGGCATGACCGAGTCATCAAGAAGAAGTTATTCAAAAAGGGAGATTGGGCTCTGATGTATGATTTGTGCTTTAAAGAATTTCAGGTTAAGCTAAGTACAAGATTGTTGGGACCTTACGAAGTAGACATTGCTTTTCCCAGTGGGACAGTCAGGTTGATCACTATTGATGGATCCAATACACAGTTACTTGCAAATGGTCATCACTTGCGCCTGTATCAGCATCCACTTTCCAATGCAGAATTTAAATCCAGATGTACAACTGATACATGTTATCAATTTTTAAAGGGAAAGGAGCTTGCTCCTTCCCCTTCTAAACCTTAGAAATTTTTGCTTTTCAATAAAACCTTGTATATAAATAAACTCTGCGAATTTGAATTTTTCTGTTTTTGCTTAAAGTATTTCATCTTTTTAAATTTTTATGTTTCTTTGTTATTCTAATAAATTTGGCCTAGAAGGGTATTAGGCAGTTACTTGTGTGCAGATGGATTGATGAACAACAAGGTAGATTACAGCGAAGGGAGCCGAAGGATTAGTTTTTGGAAGTTTGAAAAACTTCCTAAAAACTAAGGGATTCTGTGTTCGGCCGTGTTACATGTTGTTACACCTCTTTCCGACAAAATGGTCACTTTACATGTTGTTACTCTCTTTTCCGACAATTTGGCTGATTTACATGCTGATATGCCTACCGCTGTTATTCCTTTTCGCTATTTTACATGCCGCTTCACCCATTTTTCGCATTTTTGCCATTTTCCCATGCTGATACTCCATCAATCTTTCCCGCTCTACTATCTTTCCATGCTGAAACACTATTGTTTTTGTGAATATTTCCGCCATTTTCCAAATTACTTCATTTCCCCAGACAAAACTGGAAGATTTTTTTTCCAATTAATGCTTTCTCTGTCAGAAAATGCCGCTTCATCATTACTGGACTCCACATCTGCAGATTTCCAACTGGTCAACCAAAGAAAGGACTCCACCTATGCTCCACTTGTCATATCATCATTTCTCACATTCCAGAGCCATCGCTCATCATTACAGCTATTCCCCGCGGATCATATGGCGGTTGGATAGTGCATTCATTCTGATAGATCAGTTAATGCGGTAAGTTATGAGGTATGTTACGAATCCTACGTGTCAAAGTGATGTAGATATGGAAGCAAGATTTAATGTTTACCTGCCAGTTGTCTTAAATTCGTTGAACCATGATCCAATCAGATTAGTT
>ML804330.1:4764-29321 GCA_009831015.1 Picea engelmannii | reverse complement strand
TTTTATATTCACCTCTGCCACCTTTCGACCACGCTTATTTTTCGCTGAGACACCGTGTTCTTTATGCAATCCTCATTCAAACTTGTTGTGTCTCTAGTTTAGGTGTTGGTTTCTCCTCCTTTGTGACTGTTTAGACTCTAAAACGTTGTCATGGGAGGATCAACTGTGAGGTATGAACCAAAAAATCTGGATGCATTGCTGCTACACCCAGATGTTTACCAAAAATTTATGTAGGCTGGATGGATTTCTTATTTTGAGAAGCTGCAGGGGTTTAATGAATCAGAGGTGTTGGAGTTCAGTCAGAATCTCACAGAAGGGTATTCAATGGTGCACGAGGTGAGGATTCCAGTGACAGAGGAAACCGTGGCTGCTGTGATAGGGTTGCCAACCTCAGGAGAAAGTTGGTTTAGCAGAAAAACACATCTTCCCGAAGCACAGAAGGGTTTTATCGTGGACGATGAGCAAGTTCAGACCAAGGGCCGAGGTGTAGATGTAAGTTCCTTACCAATACCATGGGGGAAAGTATCAGAATTTGTAAAAAGGTACATTACATGTGAGGGAAGATATCAAGTAGTTTATTTTTCTGATTTTATCCTGCTGTCACATTTACGACATCAGAAGCTAATAAACATCCCTTGTTACCTTCTTCATTCCTTGCATAATATGGCTCACTTTGTCAAGAAATCAAAGAATCCCAAGAATTGTATTTCCAATCACCGACTAATAGGGTTATTGATTCGTAGAGGAATGGGAATTCCTAATGACCCATTACCTGAAGAGGAAGAACAACCAAATACTGTGCTTGTTGTTATGGCCGAACCAGAACAATTACACCCTATGCCTGCAATTGTGATTGAGTCGGCAGTTGAAAACCCAATCCTTGGACCAAGTCATGAGTCTCAACCCTCGGCCACAACAACATTTGAAGCCCCCACTATAACTGCCAGTGCGTCGACTTCATCTCCTATTGAACCAGAAGCAACTCAAAACCCTCCTCTTCCAACAACATGACTGTGACACAAGAACCAACCTCTTCCCGAAACATAGCTGTTACACAAGAACCAACTGCCCAGGAAGAGACTATCCCAAAAGAACTAGTCATGCCAGAATTAGTTGTTACACAAGAACTAACTATCATTAGTGTATCTGCCACACAAGAACCAGTTACACAAAATAATGAGGATAATGACAATCTGCCACTTGCTCAGCTGTTTTCTCAAATTGAGAAGAAGATAAAGGGTACAAAAAATTCCAGGATTACTGAACCGATGAAGGAAAATGACAGCCTTAAAGCAGATTTGGATTCCCTAAAGAAGGAATTGCAGGTTGCTCGATAGAAAAACTCAGAGGAGTTAACTTTGGGTATATTAGCACAAGCAACAGTTGTTATGAATGAAAATAGAGAGCACATGTGCTATGAATGTGGTAATATTTACTTTCAGGCAGGGTATAAAATAGTGAAAGTACCAGTCACTGGTCATGCTGAAGAACCGACCAATTTCCTAGTCAAGACAAAATCTATATTACATGTATGAGAACGTGTAGGCATCAGTGGATGGGACTCGGGTTTCATTTTCCCAATTTTTGGATGCCTCATTCGGAGTATACAAAGGGGTCAAAGGTATCAAAAGCTGTCGAGGCTATATATTGGATGGATATGGTAAGGTGCAGTGGATTCAGACTTGCAGATGAAGAATCTCATGACAGTTATTGTCTTAGCAATTTGCACTAGAGGAGTCACTTCCCTGACTCGGATTCAGAGTAAGGCTTGAATGTGGATTGCACGAGGACATGCAATGTCTTCAGTTGGGGGGCATGTTAGGACCCACAAATGTCCCTTTTTCACTATATCTTTTGCTCATTCAACCTTATCATTTATATGCTAAAATGCCTAATATAATGTTTGCTAAGACCTTTTCCCAAGGTATGAATCATTGATCTTGCTTTTGTATTCTTATTTACTTAACATGTTTGATTGGTAGTGTTTCTTATATTTTATCCATGAATGTTCAACTAATGATCAAAATGTGTAGATTAAAAAAAACAACCAAGTCTTGAAGAAAGATCATTGTTGTTACACCAACTGTTATAGTTGTGCTCTAGTTCTGCATGCTATTACACGACTATAGCAATTGTGCACCTTTCGTGGAAGCTGTTACACCTGTTGCAATAGATTCCCACCGATCCTGGAAGCTGGTATATCATTCAAATCCGTATCCTGAAGATCGATCCTCAAGGATGTTACATGTTTTGGCTCACGTTTGGCTTGAGTTGGTGATCAAGATCATTTCCAGATTTTTTGATGATGACAAATCTTTTCTATCATACGAACAACCTTGAGAATCAGAAACAACTTGAGAATCTCTGATTCTCGAGGTTGTTTTGAGTCCGTTTCAACTGAATGTTCATGTCTTTAAATAACAGATCTTTGTAACCATTTAGGGTAGTGGAGATTAGTTGTGGAATAGATAGTGAAGTGAAGGATTTTGTATCTGAACATTCTGGTGATTTAATAAAGAAGTGATTTGAGTTTCTTCAACCTATTGTAGTCTTTTCGAGTGGATTCAGTGAGAAGGAAAGGGCCCACCTTCCTCACAGACTCCCCTTTGTTGTGAGTTTTAGATTAACTTCTTTGATTATTTACAGTTGTGTGATTTATTTGTTTATGCATTTCTAGAATACATTTGTTGTTACAGTTCAGTCCCTTTTTGTTAATGCGCATCAATGTGTCTCATGAGAGTTAGAATCAATTGTTGTATACTGCTGGAGAATTGCTTTGAAAGTTAATTCCTTTTCTGCATTAGATTAAATCTATGTTTTCAAGCAAAAGTAAATAAAAGTGTGAATTCCTTTTCTGCAATTAAGTAGACTTCCTTTCAGCAATTAACACATAACTTCCTTATGCAAGAGTAATATAGAAAATTAGAATAGATTAGATAATCCAGAATTCTTATACACTCATAAAATTCTACTCCTGGAAATTAGATTTCAATTATGCAAGTGTGATTTCAATTATGCAACAATAGATTAGAACTCCAGCTGTGTTAGCAACTTGTGTTAGTGTTCAACTTTTCAATTATGTTTCTTTTAGTGTTAATTTACATTACTGCAATTTGATTAGTGTTTGCTTTCATAATCTAGCATAGATTGTGCACAATTATCTTACAATAACAAAACTTCCCTAGGTTTGACAATTCATATTGAACACCTTAATTATCTATTTATTTAGACAATTAAAGTGCACAACAGATTGGAGGTCGAGATGGACAGGATTTTGTTGAATGACTTTCACATATGTTAGTGGGAATTCACTCTATAGAGAAAAATATCACGGAAGTCATCAATTCCTTTCATATCGATAAGGCACAAGAAGGAAAAAGTAACAAAAAGTAACAGAGATTGAAGCTGCAAGAGTAGACAAACAAAAACATGAAAGAAGAAAGAAAATTCTTCATTCTAGAAATCCTAAAAAGGTTACATTTGAAGATGAGGAAACTCCAAATGAATATTTTGTTGAGATTAGTACCGATCATGTTATCACTCCTTCTCGCAAGAAGAATAAATAAGAGAAACACAAAAGAGCGATGGCCGATGATGATTCCATTCCTATAGATTATGAGGAAATCATTTATTTAGATTAAATTGATTTAAATCATAAGAGGAAGAAATAAAATGTTATTGATGATGAAGAAGCCATCATTAGCTTTGAATATTATAATGAAAGTCCTAAAGGTAGCAGAGAAATAATAACATCAGGTGTTGATATAGAAGATCTTATTATGAAAACAACACAAAATTCCATTCGAAATAGATTGAGGATGGTGAACTTAGTTGATGATGGCCATACATTTTAGTTGAATGTGAAGCATCTTTATAAACTCATAGAAGGAGAATAAAATTATCAAATTAGAAAACTGCATCACTTGCATATTCACAATTTGAAAGCATTGATTAGGTACAATCCATATGCACATGTGGTTGAATACCTCGTTCTTGTTGACCCAATGGAAGTTCCTGGCAGAGATGAATCTGATAGATAAAAATGTTTTGACTACAAATATTATGTGATTGGAGGAAATCATTCTACTGAGGCTAGAAGAGAATTGATGCAAGAATATCCCAATAACCCACTTTTTGAGATAGTCAAATGCATAATTTATGTTGGTTTAACAAATTCAGAAGCAAGGTTATTGGCATGGGATCATAACACATATAATGAGTAGAAGATGTCCATGAATTTCATTCATAGGGTGAGATTTATCCATAAGGAGTTTTCTGAAAAATGCCATGGGGAGAGATCAAATGTTGATGTGAATTTTCAAAAACAATGTTGTATGGAAATAGGCTTCCCAATTGATGATGAAGATGCAAAAGAAAAAATCACAAAGGAAGTGATGTACTCAGAGCCGTGGATAACTATTTTCAATTGGGATTTAGAACTGGACATGTATGGGATTTGATAGATGAGATATCCAACCTATGTTAAAATATTGGTATAAAAAATCAGAGATTTAAGAAGACTAAACCCTTAATATGTAGCACAAGCAAGACATGTCCTGAAATCAAGAATCTGCTAGAAGATATGACTATAACACCTTGGAGAACGATACAAGGAGTGAAGGATGAGAAACTTATCATAGCTATATTACCATGTGTAAGGTCGTGTGAAGTGTCAATGAAACAAAAGTGTGATGAATTTAAAAAGTAAGCTTGTTGAGTTATTTTTATTTATTTTAGGACAAGTTTTTTTTTTAACATATCATTGTTCTAAGTATTTTATTATATATATCATTATAAATTTTTATTTTTATTTTTATTTAGTCACAATGTGTATATGAGAATACAAGAGGAAATGGTTAAGATGTTGAATGAAGAGAGTTGGGATGTTGTTAAACTCAACTATCCAGATTCAAGCTCTACAACAACAGTATTGAAACAATTTTTTGTTGCATTCAAAAAAGTATGTTGATTTATTACATTCATATTAGTCGCTTGTAGGTTAATTTATTTCTATTTTATTAGTTCTAGATATATGACTATATGTTTGTTTGTTTCATTAAAGATGCCAAAGAAGAATGCAGATGAAGTACCTAAAACCTTCAAAAGTTTTATTCAAAAATCCAAGTTTGAAAGAGAAAGAAGGAGACGTGTTCAAACTGTTGAACTTGATGACACCCTCGATCACTACATTTGGAATGGGCTTGACACTATTCAGTATAAAGTAATATTAGGTGATTGTGAACAAATTGCAAAAATGTTCCTAAAAAAATACTCCCTAGTTATTGTGGATATCCCTCATGGTTATAATATCCAAAACATTGGATATGATATTGAGCCTTATACTTACCAATCTTTTTTTTGGCACTTTGTGAATATCATCCTCCATCCATTACATCACCCTTGAAAGGGAACACAAAGGTTCAAGCAGTGGACGACCACCTAGGGAACCAACAATAGGTTCTCAAACCATTGAAGGACAACTTGGTTATGACATAAAATAGAAGGAAACAACAAGTAGATTAGTGAAAGGGAATTTGAAATGGGGGATTGGGTATTTATGAGGCTACAACCATATAAATAGATGTCCTTTAAGAAGCAAAAGAAGGACAATAAATTAGCACCCAAATATTATGGCCCCTATAAGGTTTTGCAAAGGATTGGAAGTATGGCTTACAAATTGGAATTGCCTCCATCTTCACGTGTACATCTAGTCTTCCATGTTTCTTACTTAAAGAAGGTCATCGACAACAAGATCCCAGTCCAAACTATTTTACCAAAGATTAATGAAGAACAAAAAATCATACTATAACCAGAAACAATCCTTGAAATAAGGATTAAGTAGTTGAGAAATCGAGCAATTACAAAGTACCTTGTCAAATGGAAGAGGATTGGTGCTCTCTCAACACCTGTAGCACCATACTCAAATGTTTCTCATTCTCCTCCTCTATCTTGGAGTAGATAAGGATATCATCCAAGAATACAATGACAAATTTGTCGAGGTAATCTCTGAATACTCCATTCATTAGACACATAAAAGTAGTTGGTGCATTTGTTAGGACAAAATACATCACCACAAACTCATAATGGCCATATCTTATCTGAAATGTTGTTTTGTTGGTGTCTTCTTATCTCATTCTCACCTAATGGTAACTTGACCTCGGGTCAATCTTAGAAAACATCCTTGCTCATTTTCGTTGATAAAAAAGATCATCTATCCACGATAGGGGGTACTTGTTCTTTATAGTAATGTTATTAAGTTTTCTGAAGTCAATGCACAACCTTAGAGTCCCATCCTTTTTATTCAAAAAGAGCACTAGGGCACCCCAAGTGAGACACTTGGGTGCATGTATCCCTTCTTTAACAATTCTTCCAACTACATCTACAACTCTTTTAGCTCCAATGTGCTCATTCTGTAGGGATTTTGGACATTAGGGAAGCTCCAGACATTACATCAATCGAGAACTCAATATCTCTTTTCAGTGGCAATCTTGGCAACTCCCTAAATACATCTTCACATTCCTTCAAAATTGGATGATCTTAAAGACATGGATCCTTCTCCTTTTTTGGCTCTTCCATATGGGTTGCATATATTTGGCATCCTTTCCTAAAACTTCTTTTCAGTTGCAATGTTGAAATCTCTCTGATGGATACAGGTCTTGGAATACCTAGCAATGTCCTTGAATTTCCTTCCTCATCAAAGCACGTGAAATCCTTGTTGTAGCAATCTAGGAAAACACAATGCTTATTCAACCAATCCATGGCAATTAAGCAATCATATGACCTAAGTGACATGATGTTAAAATATGACTCAGTGCCAACTCCATTCATGCTTACTAAGAAATCCTTGACAAGTTAATTGATTTTTCTCTTGGTTCCCATGACTAGCTGAACCAACCATGAATTTTCATGCTTACATCTCTTTAATTAAAACCTTTCAACTATTTTTGGATCTATATAGCTATGACTAGCTCCAAAATCAATCAAAATAGCTATGGGTTGATTATCAATCTTACCTGCTACCTCAATCATGTGGGATTGGTAGTCTACTTGTTTGTTGTCCAAGGCTACATAAATCCTTGGCATCCCCATGCCCACATCATCCACTGTATCGACTCCCTAAATGTTATGCACAATCCTCATTCTATCTCCCCCTCTGATGACAATTTTTATACAAGTGGTCTCCTTCACATCCTAAACACTTTATGGGATGTTGCCTTGGCCTTTTCCCCAACAAATCTATTATTTTATGTTCACCTTGTGACCACTTCCCTTGTTGATATGCTTGAGATTTTTTCTTGAAAAATGGGCTTGAACCATTTCTTCCTTTGATCCATCTTGCCTCTCTTCATATTGTCCCAAGCCTTTTGAAAGGTTGGTCTTCTTTTTCTCTATTCCTAAAGATGGTTATCTTTTCTTATGGCTTCTTCCAAAGTCTTGGGCTCATCAAAATGAATTTTTTGACTGTAAAAAGAAGGTATCCCACTCAAAAATCTTTGGATTTTTACCTTCTCATCCTTTATGAAGCCAACATACCGCAAAAAGTAAAGGAATATCCTCTATACTCATCCATTGTCATGCTTCTAAGCTTGAGTTCAAAGAAATCTTACATCTTCTTGTCATAATATTGTTCTAACAAGTATTTCTTCTAAAAACACTCTTTGAACTACCTCCATGAGATTCTCTTCTCATCGACATGCTTAACCTGCTTGAGCTTATCCCACCACATAGATGCTTTTACTTGAAGATGGTAGATTGCAATTATGGATTCTACATTTGATTAATAATCTCACAACTAGAAATATTTTCTCATGGCCAACAACCAAGCTTCATCATCTTCTCCCTTCCTATGCTCTCCATCAAAAGGTGGTGGCTTGAGCTTCCCGATATCTCCTTTCAAAATATTTGACTCGGGCCTCCTCCTCTACCTTATGATAAGGGACACACTTGAGTTGCTCTTCGACCTTGAACATGCATGTGCTCTTCTAATCGAGTGTCCCATTGAACGATGATGATGATGATGATGATGATGATGTCTGCTAATACTCCTTAAGTTCCCAGATCCCCAATGGTCATCGCTCCTATCATGAGACCTAGATGTTACTACTTTCTTTGCATTGGCTACTTGTTTTGTGCCAAAATATTTATTGACTTGTCTCTGCAACATATTCAGACTCTATAGAAGCTCCTCCCGAGCTCTCATAATCATTTCATTGTTTTCTCTATATCTCTACACTTCCTTTTGCAAGCTTCTCATAGTCTTAAGCAACTCCACCGGTTCCACCCAACTTCTACGTCCATTGGACTTAGTCTCTGCATTTCCCATGCTGATATGTAAACCTCTAACTTCATCCCCTATGACTGTAAGATCCTTGTGCATCATCCATATTTATAGTCATCATATAGGAACCAAATCTTTTTTGTTTGTACCTTTAATTCTATAAAAATGTGCATGCAACAATTACTGTTAGAATTATGCATATTGTAAGATATTGTGTTAATTAGGTTACAAGTCATTCTTCATCTCAATTTATGAAGAACATATATGCACTAGTACAAATTTTGATTCTTTAGACACATTCCCCTCTTAATCAACTTTCTGACGACTATACTCATGTCTCATTCTAAGTTTCGAGTGAAAAGTTATAGATTTATGAATTTTGCAATTTTTCTTTTACTTAATTGTGCCCTGTTTTCAGTGGTGCAATTTATCTAAGAGGCCATTTTCCACCACATGTAGAAGAAAATCGGTCAGGGATAGGAATATTTTTTTGTATCGGGCACAAATATTATTTATGACTTTGAATACACATCAATTTTCATATTCGAAATCTGATGCTCCAACCAAATTATGTATAAATATGGAATTGACAACTTTGTACTTTTACAATTTCTCTAAACTTAGAATTTTTTTAGCCAAAACTAGCTATCTCCCAAATGAAGCAAAACTGGGAAAAAATTCCTCAAGACAAAGTTGTCCAAATTGATGAGGAGATAAAATATTGACTAAATAAAATTTCTTGGATTGGTGATTTGAGGTCCCTTTTCCTCCCTTGGAGATTTTAGAAATCTCCAAAAAGTGCTCGGGAATAGTGGGTTTTTCCTAGTTTAAGCACCTCCACTCCAAATACTTGCGAATTCCGCTAAAATCCCAATTGGGTATCCTCATGCATGTTTTTTAGACTCCATGTAAAATTTCACCTTCAAATGGGCCTCAATTATTGAGCATGAGCTAGATCTTAAAAAATCACTAATTTGTGTTTTTCAAAAAATTGAAGCATAATTGGTCCATGATCATCACTTATACTTTTGTATCCCTCGTCACTATGGACATACACCTTAAATTTCATCTGATTTTGAACTTTCCTACTCTTGTTATGGCCAAAACGATTTTTTGTCTCAAGACATTATTATTATTATTGTAAATTGTCTATTTTCTCCTTCACTTTCCTCTTTTTCTTTCTTCTCTTCTCTTCTCTTCTTTTCCTCTCTCTCTTTTCTCTTCCCCTTTACTTTGTAAATCACTAAAAACATTCATCGACAATCGATGAAATCCTTGCATCGATGATCGATGAATTCCTTGTATCGACGATCAACGATTTTCTTTACATCGATGATTGGTGATTTTCTTTGCATCGACAATAAGTGATTTCCTTATATTGAAGATCGATGATTTCCTTGTATAGGAGATTGAAGATTTTCTTTGCATTGATGATCAACGATTTTCTTTGCATCGATGATCAATGATTTCCTTGTATCAGCAATCAACGATTTCCTTATATCAACAAATGGTGATTTTCTTTGCATCGACGATCGATGATTTCCTTGTATCAATGATCAATGAATTCCTTTGCATAGATGATTAGTGATTTTCTTTGCATTGGCAATCGACAATTTTCTTTGCATCTATGATTGAGAATTTCCTTGTATCGATGATTGATGATTTCCTTATATTGGTGATTGAAGAATTTCTTTGCATCAACAATCAACAATTTCCTTGTATCGACAATTGGTGAAAATGTCACTAATTCATAGAATTTCACCGAACTCCAAAAACTCCATTGAAAATCAGTGATTCCCTTCATTGGTGGTCTACATAAAGTCACTACTTCATAGAAATTTGTCGAACTTTGAAAACTCCATTGACGATCTGCGATTTCCTTCATCGGCAGTCTACGAAAAAGTCACTGCTTCATATAATTTCACCGAACTTCGAAAATTCCATCGATGATCAATGATTTCCTTCATCGTTGGTCTATGAAAAATTCACTACTTCATAGAATTTTTCTGAACTCCTAAAACTTAGAAGTTTTTGACCAAATCTAGGATGAATCTGAGTCGTCAATCTCAAAATCAATGCAAGCCCAATCGTTGATTCATCAAACTCTATGTCATGACCCCTTCCTTTCGCCACCATGTCATTGCCATCGTGGACCTTGTTGGTCCTTGTCACAGGTACGGTCCATGTCATCAACTATACGAAAATTTTCAAAAATCTCAAAAATTATAATTTTCGAAAATTTCATACTTCTTCCAAAATTTTATTTGGTGAACTTGAAAATTTTAACCCAATCAAAATGAATCTCAGTTGTTGATCGCCAAGTCGAATCTGATTTGGGCCATTGATTTTACTAACTGCTCAGTTTCCATGAAAACACAAAATTCGATCTTCGAGGCCAAATTAACTTTGCAACTTGTAGATCGATGCCCTTGATCATCTCCTCGATCATTCTCAGTGCGAATTCTACCTGATTTTACTAAGAAATTTTGGGATTTCACTATGATTTCACAAAATTTCCCAAATCCGTCATAGATCAAAACTCTACAACAACGAATTTACCAAATCCGTGTTGGTCTTTGGCCCACATGGGTCCAGTGTTGAACCAAAAGCTATGATGCCACTATGTAGTGTAGCCACTACTAACCCCATCAAAAATTTTCTAATACCCATTAAATTAAATATGTGTAGCATGCTAAAAATATCCATGCATCTAACAAAATTATTTAAAAAACATGAATGACGTCTATTACACATACATACAACATCTTATAATTTCTCAAACTTAGAGTATGCACACAACGAATAATTCACACAATTAAATGCAATGCATGGAGGATTTAACATACATCTAGCAACATTATGAATGCAACCAAATAAACATATACACAATAGCATATGAATTGCTCGAAACTCAGAGTAAACACACAGTAATAAAAACCCATAACTAAAAACAATGAAATATAGATAAAACTCGTATCCTCTAAAAGTAAATGTGCAACCACTTCTAGAAGACGAATGTTCCACCCAAATGTAGTCTTGCTACTAAAAATCTCAACAACAAGTCACCCCTAAGATGGGGCTATGAATTCACAAGAAAGTGTGTCTATTTTGTCCACTCACATCCCAGTACAACCCACAATAAGATGAGTTTTCCTACAACTATCTCAATCCACCAGCTCTCTTCCTCTCAACCTGCACAACCTAAGGAGTGGGATCTTCTTCTTTGCATGTAGTACCTTAGGTCTTTCAAATTCCCTCTAGGTATCTAACATAGGTTGGATAGGAATCTCTCTTGATGGGGGCACTAGTGACTCACAACTGCAACATGAAACTCATAACAACTAGCTCACTGCTCTAGGGTAATTTCTCACACAAAAATCTCACTCTATAGGCCTAACATTCTGCTTCTTCATGCAATTAGAGCTCCAACCAAGTACCCACAACCCCCATTATGTCTATCTTCAAACTTTAGCGCTCAACTCCTCCTTGTTGTCCCAAAAACTGGTTGTAAAAATTCTACATTGCCCATTGAAATTTCCATTTTTCCCATTCATATTTAATCCCACATTCCCCAATGATGTTTGTACTCATCCCCATGATCTCAATAACTAAGGGATGTGACTTTTCACACCAACTCTCTTACTTGTATTCAATGATTGAGGCTTTGATACACTCAAAAGGAAAGTAGAAGGTTGACACAAAGTAATAATTTTAGGAAAATGGGTTGGGATTAACACACATGAATATTTCCCCCTTGGACCCCTCCTCTCTTGTGGAAACTTAGCCCCCATTACTCCATCCATGTCCATTTGAAACCGCATTACATTTTATTTTATTATTACAATATATAATGTTTACATATTACATAGTCGAGCCTACGACCATACATCATATTTACATTATACATAATTGAAACAGGGATGTTACATGCACCATCACCATCTTCAAATAAAGCATTTTCCTTTGTAGCACCATGAATAACACATATTAGAGAAACACCTCATACTACAACAACTCCCATAATATGAAATGGATTCAAGGTCTAATTATGAAAACCTTGAAAGAAGGGCTAAATAAAAAATTCAGTGCTACATAAAAATTAAGCGTGAAAAACCAATTAAACTACCCCAATGGATAGATAAAAATTACAAAAACCAAGACAACAATTGAAACACATAATGCAAATTTCTAATTTGGGGTCTTTCAAGCCCTCAACATTTGAGGTAATAACAATCATGTTTAAATGTATATGTTATGTAGAAGGATCTTACTGGATGAAAGATATTGAAGAACATAAAAGAACCAAGGTTTAATGATTAAAATAATAACTCCACGAATGTCAAAGGACTTGGGTCTAACAAAAGAAACCTATCATGAGAATTGACATTAAAAAAGATAATTTCATATATCTTTATTTCTAATCTTTAAATGGGCATGGTGAGTTTGGAAATCACTCTTGTTATTGATAATTCTCTAGAGGTTCATCCCATACCCATTGCTTATTCTACGACTTGAAGTCTACAATTACCATAAATAGACTCATATGTTAAGGCCATTATCTCTCTTCCACTTTAGTCTCATGTAGACCTCTAAGTTATAAATTGAGTTTGGGAGTGAAGATGTCTTAACTACGTTGTTGTTTTCTTATGTTATTTTATTTAGGTTTGTTGGTTGTCTTGAAACATGACGAGTCAAATATCAATTTTAAGAGGATGGAGGGGTTGCCATTTACAACTAGTGTTAGAAGTTAGAACAAATAATTCTAACACTAGGGATTCTATATTATAACGTAATAATGACTTTAAAATGACATTAAGTCATTTCTTAGTAGGGAAATTAGGTTATGTGGATAGCACAACAATTTGAGCTAATGCAATAAAAGGGAATCAACTCCATTATATCAAATGAATACTTTGTGAATACATTATTTATTTCTATATCTCTCATTCTTGTGAGGAATGTTTGATACCAAAGTCTAACACTTGGTTTTTTTTTGACAAATCTCATGTCATTATTCACCACTTAATTTTGGTTCCCATGATAGGGTAATAAGTCCAATCCATATTGTCATTGGGGTTGTGGAACCAATAGAAGGGTTTGCTAGTTTCCTCCATCACCTTGTGCTTGCATTTTCATATCACCCCTTTTACTTTCTTTAGTAGTTGGTGTTTTTCTTGAGTCGAATGTATGGAAATATTTCACTAAGTGGCTAGTCTCATGACAAACATTGCAGTGAAATCAAATTATTTTGTATCCTACTTCAATTCTACATCCGAATTAGCCAAATTTCAAATAAATATGATCTTTGAGGTTTCCCTTTACAGGGTCACTTCAATGCGAATCCTCACAACTCCTCTTCTAAGTTGATGTAATGTTTGAAGGGCTAGCTTTATCACATTGGAAAATACTAACCCTATTCTTATAAGAACTATGTTGATGTAATGTTTGAAGTCCTAGCTTCATCACATTGGCAAATACTAACCCTATTCTTATAAGAACTCCTTAGACTCTAAACTTATCTTGAATTCAGGTATGGGAACCTTATCTAAATTAGAGACTCAGATAAACTCAACGTTCTTGTGAGAACAAAGAAACCATTTCCTTAAGACATCTCACTGTTCCTTAAGATTTTAGGTTTTCCCACAAAAATCCTTTTTCGTTTAGCTTGAAATCCATGTTGAATGACATCCGTTCAGGACATTACAACCCATTTTTCCAAGGCACATATAGGGTGGACTAAACAATTCAATTTCCCAACAAGTGCAAGAGTTTCCGATTAACATAAAGATCTTTGCATGTTTTCAATAAAAACTTCAACTGATATTAAGTCCTTATTATTGAGGATTTGTCTTAGCATGTTATGCAAACTTTCTTGAGAATAAGGGATTCTAACATTGTACATAATTTAGGATATCTTCCTTTGTAGGTTACCAAATGCAAATAATTCATAAAAGATGTTCTCCTGCACTCCTTCATTAGCCCTAGCTTTTGTGGTGTTATATTAAGGCAATATTTGAGATTCCATTATTTCCATGTATTCAATGCTAACCTAGTTGTTCTCAAGCCATTCTCCTCCTCTTATAAGGAAGGGATGGCTTAGTTTGTTGTGAGTTTAGTCATGCAGAGATTTGACACATTTCTTTAAAACTTGAGGTATGAGGTTCATTTTGAACAAATCCAAAAAAATATGACCATATGTTAAATCAAATACTCATAGATCACAATTGTATAATTGCAAAATTTATACACTATTAAATTGAAATCCACTATATATCAATTCTTTATCAAAACTAATGAAAATATTTTAACAACTTGTACAACATAATGATTTATCTTAAACATTTTATATAAACAACTTAAATATGAATCATCTTTGTATTATATATATATATATATATATATATATATATATATATATATATATATATATATATATATATATCTNTATATATATATATATATATATATATATATATATATATATATATATATATATATATATACAACTCTTTATACTAAAATAAAATTTGAGAATGTAAGTTTTCACAGTTAGAGATACTATTGAGAGTGTTTTTGGATAAAAACTATATATTTGATTTTGAAACGTCTCCAACTTTTATTCAAAAATACTCTCAACATTAAAATAAAATTCTAATAATATATAAATATATTTCATAACTCTTAATAATAATAATAATAATAATAATAATCTATTTTTTAAGGTCACGGCCAAGCCACACCAAATTGGTGTATGAGACCCCCTTGTTTGTGGGACAAGGGACCCCCCTCCACCCAAGATTTGACTGGTAAAGTCTACAGAAGTATACATACCCTACCCCCTCTGGATTTGAACTTGTGACCTCTTAAGAGGAAACACATGTTCTTAACCATTATAAATTAAAAACAATATTTGTCTTAACATAAATGTGAAACATTGAAACTTTGAGAAACCCATTTCTCATATTATTATTTTTAAATATAATAATAATAATAATACTAATAATAATAATTTTAAATTTTAAAAAGAGTATTACACCATACACATTTTTATTTTTAAAATTATTATTTATGAAACAATCAAACTTTGAGAAACCCATTTCTCATATTATTATTATTATTTTTTAAATATAATAATAATAATAATAATTATTATATTTAATAATAATAATAACTATTATTATTTTTAAATATAATAATAATAATAATAATAATTATTATTTTTAAATATAATAATAATAATAATTATTATTATTATTATTTTAAATTTTAAAAATCCTTCAAAATTTTGGATTAGTATTATACTATATATATTTTTATTTTTAAAATTGTTATTTATTTATTTTTGTTTAAATTAGGCAACATAAATCTGCACGAAATCATTATTTTTTGTTATTTAAAATTCATTTCTGAATATAAAATAGATTCAAAATACTAAAAAATTTTAGAAACATTCCAATGATACAAATATAATCATTCAAATATATAAATCTAACCATTTCTTATCAAATTTCAAACAAATATCCCTAAAAAAAATCATTTCGAACGAAGTTGTTACTCGAGTAAGAAGCTGCGCCACATAACACATTATTATTCCAAAACCGTTAACAAAAAATGACACACGGTAAACATAGAATTTTGTTGTTACTAGATTACGGCGGGGATGAAAAACCATTGCCGCAGAGGGAATACTTACCGACAAAGTGATTCCGACGAAATGATACCAAACTTACGAATAGCAAAAATGAAACAGTCGGAGAACTTACATAGGCTGAAATAACAGAAATAGAGAGCGAGAGATTTTCTGTGGCGGGTGAAGATGGGGGACGACGATGATAGCAAGAGAGGACTAGCGTGGAAGCTGCCACTGGTAAAATCCAAAGAATTGGGAAAGATTGGACCTGCGATGGGATACGGCATAGGCTGTGGTTTTGGCCTTGGAGCTGGTATCATCGGAGGTTTTGCTTCTATAGCCCATTTTTATATTCATCAATTTCTCCTTCTGAATTCTAGATGATTATTGTTTTAGTTTCTGTGTTGGGGACGTTTTACGAATATTTCATCATTTTAAAGTTAATGTTTTTGATATATCTAAATTCTGGTCATGGTTTACGGTCTTTGAAATGCCTATATTTTTTGGAAACGTAATGATTTCTATATAATTTGTTTTATAAGGAGTTATTTGTTCTTTTATCTATTGCTCAAATTATAGATTCTTGTCGTATTTCATATATTATGTGTATATTATGTGTGGGGAAGTTATTGACTCAACTCTGCATTGTTTGTGTGGTAAATCCACTTTAATCGGGGATCGTCAAACTCAGTCAATTCATACACATAATTAGGATTCCATGCTCGCGGAGGTTCGAACCTGAGTCATTATTGTGCGACAACCCATTTCAACCACCAGACTGCAGCCTGTGATATAGATTAAAATTCCCTGCCTATATACTTTTCTTTGCATGAAACCCTCAGAGTTGGGGGTTTTACAATAGAGACACCGAAACTTGTCCGCTGATGTTTAGGGGTTTTAGTAGCATGTTTTACTCGCCAGGGGATTGCAATGCCTTTCATTTTCTTGGATGCTGATTGAAACTCATAAAAAAATGGTCGAATGAGTTCCTCAATTATCGAGGTACAGAGAATGATGCAATTTATATCGTTCCTGAGGAAGTTGGTTGAACCGATTTATAAGTAGTAATATAGCAATCATCTTCTGATATCATTATGATTTTATGAAGTTTAAAATTTGCTTGATGACATTTGCTCTTTTTGATCTTCTATCTATATATCTTGTAAGACTTTTGAGTCTATTTTGAGGATCTATCTCCTCGTTTCCCCGCTATATCATTGAATGCTGGCATTTCAGTTCTGCTACATGTTACTTATCCTCCTCCTTGCTACTGCTGTGGATTAGGTAGAATCTTTGTTCATCTTCTAGTTTTGTTTTCTAGATCATTCCAGTTTATTGTTCTCAATATTCTAATGTGCATTGCCTTCTTCCTGGTTGTTATGCTTAAAAAGTATGGCTGTGATTAAGGTGAAGTTTATTACTTTTGATTTTTTTACAATGTAATAGTAATTTTTCCTCCTCATTGGTATATAAAGGTGTTTTTACTCTCTTTCTCGTGCATTGCGCGTGTTATATTGTAGTTTTGCTTTGTAGGTCATTTAAGTTTACTGTTCTCACGATTTTAATCTTCTAAGGTTCCTTGTTTTCTTTGTACATGTTATGCTAAATAAGTATAATTGAGCTTTTAGGCCAAGGTTTATTACTCTTTTATAGGAGATTTCCCTTGGTAAGATTATCTCTTCTTATGGTGCTGCGAACTTCCTGTTTTTCTTTTATAGGTCGTTTGAGTTCCTTGTTATTCATCTTCAAATATTGATTATATCCAACACAAAAAGACATACCATGCACAATAGTGCAAAGACACAATGTATTTCAATATTCAATTGGTGATTCTTTTTTTCTTTTTCCAAGGAAAACCTCTTGGCATCCTCCTCTCTTCCACGAAATATTCAGATGGACGGTGGCTCAATCGTTTGAACCATCCAGATCCAAGGCATGTTGCCAATAGGAGGCCTTGGGTCAAATTTGGTCAAGTCCCTCGGGGTTACCAATGGCTATTATATATATATATATATATATATATATATATATATATGGCCACTTACATAACAAATCATTAATCGACTTACAAAAGCATAAACCATAATGATACAATTATGGAGCCAATACTACCAATCAAAACCATAAATTAAAACCAATATTGACATTAACTTTTAAGATTACCTTTCGATGTCAATTTGACATTAATTTAACAAACTCCCCCTTGATGTCTCAAAGGGTTTAATCATTATTCTCGACTGATTTCTAGATTTTTGGAACTGGTTTTCTCTAGAGACATCCATTACCTTTTTCAATCATGTTGCAATAGACCAGTTTTCTTTCCATCTGTTTTATATTCTTCTTTGTGTACTTTTCCATTTTTAAAATTTTTACTTTGTAGTTCTCTAAAGTCATCGTCATCATAGTTTTAGTGTCATCATTACCAATAATTAATTACTAATTACAATCCCCTTCTAACTGAAGGTTCTTTGTCACAACATTAATTCGACATGTCAACCTATCAGTCATGGTCATTGGATGTCATTGTTGGAGCTTGATATTTGCTGTACCCACTCCTCAAATGAGACTGGAGTCCATGAATTATTAATTCTTTTCTCTGAAGGGATTCAATTTGAGTTTCTCAAACATGGTGTGGATTCACATGCCTCTCGTGTTGCAGATTTGTTTAATGAGATTGTTTGCTTGGATTTCCCCCCTCTTGGTCACAACACATCATCCACCCCATTCATAAATTGGAGGATATCTCAGATCCGAATATAGGACTATCAGGGTTTGACATGTTATCACAGGATTTGTACTTGTGCAAAGCCCTCCACAAGATCCCAATCTTGTGTAACAATTAGAAGTCTCTACCATTGTCACCTAAGTAGATACTTCCCTCGTTTTAGTGATGGAAGGAGGTCTAACACAAGGGAGGATTCCCTAGTGACCTCAAGGGATCAAGTAGCAAGATTAGCCAAGCCTACAACCCCCTATTTTGATCACTTAGATGTTAGAGGCTAGGTCAAGGAGAAGTGAAGAGGAAAACGAGGTAATTGGTTCACCTGTACGAGACAAGAAACAATCCAAAGCATATAATAGACAATTACCGAGTTATATAGCTCATCAATCACCTTTAGACACTAGATAATCATTAAAACCAATTGCTGTTGCAATTTTACAGCAGTAAACCAATGTATAGCAACAATGAATGTTTTGTAACAGAAATACATTAAATGACCCAGAAAATTAGCAATTGTGCATCAAAATTAAGCCTTCAACAAGTGCAACAACATCCAATTGCTAAACAATGATTCTGAGTATCATTAGCCACAATATTAAGTAAGTATGCAACAATTAATTCAAACCCTAATGGCTGTAGCAAACATTTGTAACAACAGCAATTAAATTCACTTGTTTGCTAAGGTTAGAGTTAGTAAGGTTAGTCAAATCGCCTTGAGAGAAAGAGAGAGAGTTTTAAAGGTATTTTCACGACTAAAAGAGCTCAAGACTAGTGTCGTTTACTTTCTTGGGCAATGGAGTCAAGCATGCAACACCTTGAAGAATGAATTAGATGGTCTTGAAGAATGACATTTTAAACCCTAAGGTGCAACCTCTCTTGGGCCTTGGGACTAAAACCTACAAGAAAACAATCCCTAGGGTGCAACCTCTCTTGGGCCCTAGGTGTCGTTTTCCTTCTTCTAGAGCGTCTAGTTCAAGGATCAAAACCCTAAGGTGCAACCTCTCTTGGGCCTTAGGTCCTTGAATCCTAGCAAGACTAGGTCTCTAAATACTTTCACACTCTTAGACAAACAAAAGCATAGAAGGAAAGAATCCCTTATGTTTCCTTCTTAGGGTTTCACTAGAACAAAGTAACATGCAATAAGATAGCAATCATCACATTATACCATGAACAACATATCAATTGAAGAAGATCACTTGCCTATCCAAGTCACTATGCAAGGAGAAACCCTAGTTTTAACATTCATCCATCCAAAAATGAAGATTGCCTTGGACATCAATTACACTTTAGAGAAAACATTGTCCAAGGCACCTATCTGTTGAATTTTCGTCTTAAGCAGTTAACTAGATTAGTGTTCTTAAACTTTTAAACAATTAGCACAATAATTGGATATAAAGGATCATTGAAAGAGAGACATCCATAGCATACACAAGATTTATCTTGGGAAAACCCTCTAGGGGAAAAACCCAACAAAACTTCCTCAATATAGATTCAACAACCAAGAACAATGCCTCTCTCAAAGAGAGAACTGACGAAGTAAAAGATCCTTATCCAACCTTTGACTAGGGAGGAGTAGCGCACCACATAACCAAGATAAACTCAAGAGATAGACCAAAATCCTCCAAGAAATCACCTCCCAGCTGCAGTAGCGTCTCCCTCTAATACTTGTGCACTTCTCTTCTTAACTAGAGAGCTTGTGTTGTGTGTTATACCAAATGAGGCGCTAGCCTCTCTTATAAATACTAGTTGGCCAACCTAAAATTTGGTCTGGGCCGACTTGACACTTTGTTAGGGTACAATAGGGCTAACCTTACAAAATACACTTTATAAAATACATTTGACCTTTTTACTTTGGCGCAATAGGGCCGACTTGACAAATGACACCTTATAAAATACAATTGACCTTTTACAATGGCGCAATAGGGCCAACATGAATAATTACAATATAATAAGAATATCTTCCGTTGCTACTAAAAAATTTAACATTTTCATGCTTCAAAACTCGGCTCGAGAGATCTTCAATGATATGAAAGGATATCGATAGTCACCGATGACGCTTGAGATGGTATTCTCAGTATTTGTGATCAAGCTTTCTCCCACATCACCTTCCATGATTTAATCCTGCCATGCTTGTCATTGGCTTCTAGAGCTAGAAATCAATCAATCTTTGGATGCAAATTTGGTGACATCTATATGTGCATTCAATGTGTTAAACACACCTTGATGTTAATGTCAAATACTTGAATAAATCACTTGCATTTCCCTTCGCATTTCTTATCACTTCGACTAGTAGCATATCTTGTTGAGGATCATCATCCTACTTATGTCATCAACGTGCAACTTGACTCACTTCTCAGTTTGCTTATCTTCACATCTTTCCCTTTATGATTGTATAGACCGCTCATTTTTTGCAAGGTGATAAACTTGGTTCTCCGTGGCCAACCTTATGACGACATTGCTTATGCATTTTGCGTACTACGTGACATTGAAACATGTTAGAACAATTTCAATCACTTCTAATCACTAAGCTGCAAACAAGCGAAGGCAAAGGACTATCAAAATGTCATTCTTGTGCAAGAAACGAGAAAGATGAAATCAAATTATGGCCAAAAACCAACTCATGACTTAGCTTGACGCAAAGCATTGAACAATCATTCATTCAATAGCATAAGGGTGGTGAGAAAACTACAACATTGATATTCAAGCTTTCACTCAATTATCATGACAGTCACAAGGTCATAATTTTCTGGAATCGTTAAACACATTAAAAGAATAAGTCACAAGAGAAGCAAAGCTTAGTGATGAGGTTCATTAAAAAAAAATTAAGGGGGACCCAAGTCTTAGGACTTGGAGATAGTTGAGAGCCTCAAGAGGGGCCAAATCTGAAATTATCTGCCGATTTATATTATGATTTGGTAGATCCTTCTGTGTATAGGTTGTCGATTGGGTCCCTGATGTATTTTGTGAAAACCAGGCCTGATATATGTTTTGCAGTGAGACTTTGAGCCAGTTTATGGTTGAACCTTGACAGAGTCATTGGATAGCTGCCAAGCACGTGCTCCAATACTTGAAGGGCACAGTTCATTATGGCATGAGGTATGTGGGAGATGGTGAATTATTCCTGCATGGTTTTGTTGATTCTAATTGTGCAGAGGATGCAAATGCTAGGAAGAGCACTTCTTGTTTTTGTTCTAGCTTGGGCACATGTATGCTTTCTTGGTTCAGCAAGAAACAGACCACAGTTTCTCTCAGTGCAGTAGAGGCATAGCACATGGCAGCTTTAGCTGCTTGTTGTGAGGCCATTTGGCTTGGCAAGTAGAGTTCACTGATGAGATGTTGGAGCTTGCTGATGTTTACTGCGGAAATGAAGCCACGGGTGACCTTGGTTGGATTTCGTGCAGCGAGGGTGTGACATTATGATATGCAAATAGGGAGCATGCAATTTATGTATTGACACTTGATGGACGAGTGCTGCTACAATAGCTGCCCGATTACCTACATGTCGGATGTGTTCATAGTAGACAATCAAAGTGTAAACTTTTCAGACCTCAAGCCGGTTTCAAGTTTCATTGAGACACATAGTTAAATGCCCAACCCACATTGCACATTTACTGCTGCAAATTAGTAAGCATGAAATTAAGTGCTCATAACTGAAACACAAGAAGTCTGCTACAACACTTTAACTAGAAATAAATCACACACATAGAAAATTCAACACAGAGATTTGGTCTACAAATTCAGACCCTGGAAAAACCCACAAAGGGGAAAACCGGTGAGAGAGGGGAGGCTTTTATTATTCATAGAAATGAGAGATATTTACAACAGTCATCTTCAGTAATTAATACACACACTTATCTCGTTTTCCATGCATAAACTCAGCATAGAAAATAGTGCCAAAACTGCTCCTCGATTTCTGTGCCCAGAATCCGTACAATACGGTCTCAATGTTGCTGTTGTACTTTGCCTCGATTTTTGTGCTAAAAAAATTGTACAATACGGTCTCACTGCTGCTGCTATACTTTGCCTTGATTTCTGTGCTCAGAAACTGCCTTGGAATTCGTGCCACAATCTGCTCATGTGGTCTCTCTCCCAAATCGACTCTCTCAAGCTCTTGCTCTCTCAAACTCTAGGAATGAATGAATGAGGGTGCCTTAGTCTCTAAGTAGACTTGGTGGAGGAAACTGAAGAGTCATGACTTTTCATTTTCCCTCACAAAATTCCAAAAGTCACATTTAATTTTATCTCTCATAAAATTAATTTCTAGGGACCTCTTTTGGACACTTTCTCACCTCGAGGCGCCTAGGTGATGAGAAACACTTGTCCTTGGTACTTTTATGTAATTAATTTACCACTCCATCTTACCGTGGAAAGTGTTCCTCACCACCCCAAGCTTATCTCCGAAAGGCACAAACTTTCCTTTCCCCAAAGCTTTTGTGAGGATGTTTGCCATCTGCTCATCGTGGAAACATACTGTAGCTCAATTGCTCCTCTCTGAACATGGTCCCGGATGAAGTGATATCTAATCTCAATGTGTTTAGACCTGTCATGGAAAACTGGATTCTCAGAGAGTTTAATGCAACTCTGATTGTTACAGTAGATCATCGTGGGTCTCATCTCCACACCAAATAATCCAACTAGCAACTTGCGAAGCCAATTGGCCTCACAACTAGCCTGACTGGCTGCCATGTACTCAGCCTCAGCAGAACTCAAAGCCACTGACTTTTGCTTCCGACTGAACGAAGACACCACTGCTGAGCCCAATCCAAAGCAACACCCTGAGGTACTCTTCCTGTGACTGACACATCCTGCCCAATCTGAATCTGAATAGCCAATCAACCGAACTCCATCCCCTCTCTCATAGTTAAGGCCAAAATCCACCGTACCCTTAAGGTACCTGAGCACATGTTTTGTTGCAATCCAATGTACTCTCCGAGGCTCCACCCTAAACTGACTAAGAGAGTTAACAACAAAACAAAGATCTGGTCTTGTGTTGACCAGATACATCAACGAACCTATCAAATGACGATACAACGTGGGATCAACCAACTTTGTCTTAGAAGAATGTAGCTTCTTCCAGTTGGTTGTCATAGGTGTGGACATGGGTCTACAATCCTCCATCCAGAATCTCCTCAGAATCTCATCCGCATATCTACCTTGTCCCAGAAATATATGTCCATCCTCCTGCCAAACCTCCAACCCCAAGAAGTAGTGCATCAACCCAATGTCTTTCATCTCAAATTATAAAGCAAGGCTCTCCTTGCAACCAACTATGAGTCTCTCAGCCCCTGTAATAAAGAGATCATCCACATATAGCACAAGAATGAGAGGATCACCTCCAACCACAATGAAGTAAAGGTTGGGATCCGCCTCACTCTTCACGAAATCCATTTGCTGCAAGTATGTGTCTATCCTGGAGTATCGAGCTCTAGGAGCTTGCTTTAGCCCATACAAGGCCTTCTTCAGTTTGCATACATGAGAATCACTCCCATGCACCTCAAATCCACGTGGCTGCTCAATATAAACCTCCTCCTTAGTGAGACCATTCAGAAATGTGGTCTTCACATCCATCTAATGGATTTTCCAACCCATCTCTGCTGCAATGGAGACCACTGCCCTGATCGAGGTGTATCTAGCTACTGGAGCAAAGGTCTCATCATAATCAACTCCCTCTACCTGTGAGAAGCCCCGAGCCACGAATCGAGCCTTGTACTTCTCAATGCTGCCATCAACATCATACTTGATTTTGTACAGCCACTTGGAAGTCACCACTGACTTCCCCTCAGGCTATGTCACAAGGTTCGTCGAACCTGAACCTTGAGGTTCGAAGTTCGGCGAACCTCAAAACAATGTTTAGGTTCGGATGAGGTTCGGCTGAGGTTCGATTCAAGTTCACTTTGTTCGTTTCCCCATATGCTCCCTGGGCGCTC
>ML804329.1:312089-334315 GCA_009831015.1 Picea engelmannii | reverse complement strand
GAATCAACCTATCACTCTATCCAACCTATCACATCAACTTTTCCAACCTGTCACATCAACCTGCCCAACTTGTCACTGCCACTGATACTCAACCAGATCCTCTCACATGGATCATACACCAAGGATACCTCTCAACTAGATTTCCAAAATCACCAACACATTCCTCTACAAATAATGTACCAATATCAATGTGTCTCAACCATGTACCAACCTATATCATGCATAAACCATACATCAACTTGTGCCACAACATGTACCATCAACCATGTACCATAAGAAGAGCATAAACCATGCACCAAACCTTTATTTTCAACACTTGTACCATACCATGTGCCAACCATGCACATCAAACATGTACATCAACCATGTACATCAACACCATACCATGTACCAATCATATACCATATCATGACATACACTGTATACCAATAAACCAATAAATGCACCAACAATGTATCTCAATAAGTAGACCTCAACCAACATGTACTATGCATTCAATGATGTGCCTCAAGTAATATACCAAATATCACAAACACAAGCATCTAACATGCTCCTCAATATCACCAAGATGCAACCTCATAACCCAATATACCAATCCTCAAGTATGCACATCACATGTAACCAAATCATACACCAAGATAGTCAATAATTATTCTAATCAATGTACCATAAGATCACCAAGATGTATCATATCCCATACTATCACCATGAATGTACCATAACAAAATAACCATAACCCTTAAAACTTACCTTTGATCTTGTTGCTGACCTGTTGTACTGTAAACTAACCTGTAACATCTTCCACAGTCCTTTGCAACTAGGTACATACATCTATTCTCACCCTTTCATAAGATTTTCATAGATCCATGACTTCCTTTACTACTACACGTAGATATCCACACTTTTATCTACTACATCCTGCGTACATCCACGCCCATTTGACCTGCAACGCGTGGATGCCTCATAAAACAGGGTTACTCACACTTTCTGCGACTCTAAGAATTTCACCTTCGACCTTCCTTCATAACTTCAGACTTGATGTCATATTTAACCTCATATTTTCCAACAAAAAGATAAACCATAACATTCACAAGATAGATATTCAATGTAAGTGTGTGGTTATGAAAGACTCCTTGAGGTGTTTATATAATTTTTCATAGTAACCTCTCTCCTTACTTTAGGGATTTCTTGTTGCAACCACTGTATCCTTTGACTAAGAAGTGTAACCAACTAGGGGCTTCTTGACTAGTATTAGGGGATTCCAACTTTACAAGGACATATCTCCCTAACCATGAGGAATCATGTGGTCTACCACATATCACTAGAAACTACATGACAAGGAATATCCATCTATGAGTGTCTTTCCTGCAATTTCACTATCCTTCATGTCCATATTCCTCAACCAACTTTTGGTCCCATAAACACACCTCTAGGGATAAATGTAGACTACATAAAATGCACCCAACTAACTCATCATCAATATCGATCATACAAATTCCAATCAACTATCCAAAAATATTGTCCACATCTCTGGACCTTTCCAAGGGTTGACATCAATATCTAAGGGTTGACATCAATGACAACCAACTATCCAACAATCTCCCCCTTTGGAATTTATGGAAACACCAACATTTATGGAAACAATGATGGAAATATTGATGTTCCAACAATCATGCCCCCCTGTGACCATTTCTTCTCACCAATGTTTCTCACTCTCCCCCTTTGGCATCAATGGAAAAGGGTATCTCTCCTTGGGGCTACTCCCCCTATCTTCATGCATATGTTCTTTATTTCCTTCTTTGAAAAAAGGTAACTCCCCCTATCAATATGTCTCCCTTTGTTTGCATGATACTAATCTTCCTGTCTGGATCTCTTTCTCTGTTGATTTCTCTTCCCTTGAATTTTCTGCAAAATGTAGATCTATGTAGGGATACCTTTATATGTTTCACTTCCTCACTTCCACTGCCTCTAAATGTCCATTGGTTCTTCCTCTTTAAATCCACTGACATATATACAAAGAATTCATTACTTGATTTATTCATTCACTTGTCATGTTCACTTGACCATATTATTTAATGATTTTCTTTGGATGATATGGATTCTGCTGACGGTTTCTCTTTCCCTATTCTATTGCTCCTTTCACTTCCTTCCTTATGTGACCAACTAATTCCAATTGTAAATACACTTCTAAGAATCTCATGAATCCATCTATGTCCATATGTCACAAACTGTCCATAACTCTTCTACTCAATTGTCCACAATGTTGACCCATCTGTCACTGTACTATTCTAAATACTTCTCTTGAATCTACTGCAACTGACCATTACATATCAAATGTTTCCACTAGTCTTCTCTATCTACAAACTGAACTCTACATGTCTGGAACAACCTGTACTGAAGACATCTCTTCCTAAATACAATCATTATCTTATGCCTGTGTAACTACCAATTGATACCTATGTGGGAACACTACTTCTCAACTGATCAATCTATCATTATGTAATTTTTCTATTTGACTACTTTGAATCCATATTTGCAAATAATTCAAACTTATATAAGGATGGCTCATTGATCTATAGTAGCTACTGCACTGACTCCCCCTATTCAATATTCATATTCAATGGGAGTCTCCAAGCTGGGTGGCTTAGAAAATACATGCTCTGATGCAGAGTAATCTTCCTTTTTGTTTGTAGAATCATCATCTCTCTGAAATATGATTTATTTATTTCTACATATGGATTGATTTTTCACTACAATTCCTGAAAGTACAATCTCTTGAACCTATTTTATTCACTTGCTCTTCTTTTCTTTCTCGTTCTACTGCAAATCTTGTGATCTTTAGGACCTGTTCTTTATTCACCTTTTCTTCTTGTTTTTCATTTCTTCTCCAAACCTTCCTGTGTCTGATATCTTCCTTTTTCTCTGTATATTTGTCTTCATCTTGTACTATTTCCAATATTGAGAGTATGACTTATGGGTGTCCTTCATTCATTTTATCTTCCTTTACTTGTTCTTTTTTTCTTTTTCAAACCTTCTTATATCTGATATCAATGTTCTTTATCAAGGAAGTATCCATCATACTTTTTCAATCACAAGATATGTGACCATAATTGTAATATTCTAGTTATAAAATTGTATGCATAACATAAATAATTAGCTAGAAATGGCAGATAAACAATGATATACCATAACAACAGCACAATAATACCAAAATTATGCCGTAATAACACCAGAAAGAGCACTTTGATTACTGAGAGAAATTTTCACTTGCCTCTTCGAGGGGGAATCCTCCAACATAGTAGAGCTCTATTACAATAATATCCAATACAAAACTTCTCATACCTTCTATTCCTATTTATACTAAATCAATCTATCTAAAATAACAATCTAGAGGAAAATCCTTCTAGAAGTGGAAGCTTCTATTACATTTTCTTAAATTTGACTTATTCCTCCTTATTGATAGGCCTTATTAATATTGACATTTATTACATGGAAACACATTATTCTACCCACTTGAGGGTTTAGGTAGGTTAGGTCCATAACATTCCCTCCCTCTTAGAATTAGCCTTGTCCTCAAGGCTTGAGATGAGGAAATTTTTGCATAATGTTAGCAGGATCCCAGGTGGCATCTATTGGAGTTGTATATTTCCACTGAACTAACACTTCCTTGATGGTACTCTAATGAATAATATGCTCTCGTTGGTCCAAAAATTCTTGTGGCTACAACTAGATGGATCCTTCTTCATCCAACTCAGGAAGGTTGGTTTGAGTTTGGCACTTATTTCCAATAACCTTCATTAAGAAAGAGACATGAAAAATAGGATGGAGCTTAGAATGATTGGTTAAATATAACTGATAGGCCACCTACCCAATGTGCTTGAGAATTGTATAAGGACCATAAAATTTGGGTGCCAGTTTTTGACAATGTTAGGCCTTGAGTGAAGTTTTCTTATAAGTTTGTAGTTGAAGAAATGCCAAGTCTCCTTCAACAAATTGTCATTCCGAGCGACCTTGATCGACTTGTTGCTTCATGTGATTCTGAGCCATTACCAAATTATATTTTAGGGTATGAAGAATAGCCTCTTGAACTGTAAGTGTTTTTTCAACCGCCTAGACCTTCGATACACTTGACATGTAGGAGATAACTAAGGTGGATATTGGCCATATACTACTTCAAAAGGAGTCATGCGAGTAGCTGTATGGTAAGAAGTGTTGTACCACCATTCAAATAATGGTAACCATTGAGCCCATTTTTTTTTCCTTTCAGAGGAAAAACAACTCAAATAAGTCTCCAAACACTTATT
Source organism: Picea engelmannii (assembly GCA_009831015.1). Taxonomy (NCBI): domain Eukaryota; kingdom Viridiplantae; phylum Streptophyta; class Pinopsida; order Pinales; family Pinaceae; genus Picea; species Picea engelmannii. Next base: position 330,011 of record ML804329.1, on the reverse strand, counting down.
GATGACTTCAGTTTGACCGTTAGTCTGGGGATGATAGGCGATGTTGGGATGTAATTGGGTGCCCTGGAGTTTAAAGAGTTCTTGCCAAAAATTGCTGGTGAAAGTTGGATCTCGATCAGAAACAATAGAATGAGGCATGCCATGAATCTTGAAGATATGATCCATGAAAAGTTGAGCCACTGTTGATGTGGTAAATGGGTGTTGAAGAGAACATAAATGAGCATACTTGGAAAGACGATCCACAACCACCATGATGATGGAATTATTTCCTGATTTAGGTAATCCCACAATAAAATCCATAGAGATGTCCATCCAAATAGATGGTGGAATCAGAAGAGGATGGAGTGCGCTATGAGGTTTGATGGTTTCTCCTTTGTTGCGTTGAAAAACATCACATTCTTATACAAAAGTGTGAATGTCCTTTTTCATACCATCCTAGGAAAAAGAACATTTGACCCGGTCATAGGTTTTATTAAACCCTAAATTCCTAACTGTGGGAGTATCATGAACCTCAGAAAGCACCATGGCTTTAAGTTGTGAATTTTTACTTACATATAAACAACCTTCATAGTGAAGTTCATCGTTGTGACAAGAGTACCCTCGGGAAACTGGAGAGTTGGATTTCAATTGTTGGATTATATGAGATATTTTAGGATCATGTAGCCATTCTTGGTGAACATCTTGGAGTCAATTTGGTACAATGAAGGAGAGGGAAAAAGGGAACCTTCATCTTGATATTTTAGAGAAAGAGCTTCAGCAACCACATTTTATTTTTCATTCTTTTAAATGATCTCATAATCATAAACAAAGAGCTTAGTTACCCATTTTTGTTTCTCTGGGGAGGAAGGTTGTTGCTCCAAAAAATACTTGAGGCTTTGATGATCTATATTAATTTGGAAGCATTTCCCAAGAAGATAAGGGCCCCAGAGATTCACTGCATGCAGAATAACCAACATTTCCTTTTCATAGGTTGATTGGCCCAAATGGATTTCGGACAATTATTTTCTAGTAAAATCCAATGGTCTTCCCTCTTTCATAAGGAAAAATCTAGTTCCTCTTCATGAGGCATCACATTTGAGGACAAAGGTTTTTGTGAAATTAGGAAGGGCTAAGACCAAAGTAGTACACACAACTTCCTTCAAAGCTTGAAAATACTGATCCACTGCGAGAGTCCAAGTGAGAGAATTCTTTTTAAGGAGAGAAGTGAGAGGGGCCATAACCTTCCCATAATTCCGAACAAACTTTCGATAATAGACAGTTAAACCCAAAAAAATACACAAGCTTTTGATAGTCTTGGGGCCAGTCCAATTCTGCATAGTTTCAATCTTTTTAGGATCCACCTAGACACCATCCTTTCTAAGAATATGACCCAAGTACTCTACTTTTGAGGCTCCAAAGGCACATTTATAGAGTTTGAGGAAAATTTGTTGTTGCGAGAGTAGATGGAGAATTCGATCCACATGGGAAACATGAAATTACCAAGTTTTAGTATAGATGAGAATATCATCAAAGAAAACTAAGAAAAAATGATGGAGAAAAGGATGGAATACATGATTCATGAGGATTTGGAAGGTGGAGGGGGAATTACACAAGCCAAAGGGCATGACCAAAAACTCATAGTGACCCTCATCAGTTTGAAAGGAAGTCTTGGGTATGTTAGCTTCTTGCATACATATTTTGTGGTAGCTAGAACACAGATCGAGTTTAGTGAAGTATTGAGAACCACTAAGCTCATCCAAGAGATCATCAATGACATGAATGGGACACATGCATCAAATACATTATTTTTTAAGTACCATGACCATAGGGGAAGAGTAAGGGCTGGTACTGGGGTGGATAACACCCGCTTGGAGAAATTTCTACACTTTTTTTCCAATTTCATTCCTTTTGGCAAAGGGGTGATGATGAGGGAGAACATTGGGAGGAAGACTTCTAGGAACAAGGGGAATGGAGTGATCATGAACACCATGAGAAGGAGGAATTCCATGAGGGGTGGAAAAAATAGATTGATGTTTGGAAAGGATAGCTTGGAGTTCAGGATACACATAGGGTGTCTCAACGGCTTGAATAGAATGGAGTTGATAAATGATACTGGAGTGGCCTTTCTTGAGGATATTTTCCATACGATGGGAACTAATGATCTCAGGAGAACAATATGTGATACCTTGGAATTGATACCTTTTTCATTCCTATTGGAATTACATGGTTAATTCCTTAAAATTCATAAGAATGGGACCCACAATGCATAACCATTCAACACCGAGCACAATGTCACAACCTCCCATGTCAATGGAAAACATATGAGATTTCAGTTGGTAATGTCCAATTTGAAGAAGGAAATTTTCACAACACCCACCACATTTCATGGACCCACCATTGGCTATCATGATTTGAAAATGATTGACAACATGAATATAGCAATTGGTTTCCTAAGCAATGTGACGATGAATAAAATTGTGGGTGCTACCACTGTCAACAAGGATGATTACCTTCCTGTGCTTAATGTAGCCAATGAGCTTGAGAATTTTTTGGGTCGAGAAGCCAGTGAGGGAATGCAAGGAAATAAGAGGGCCAACTTCAGGTGGGTCAAAAGGCTCCTGGGTGGCATCAATAAGGGAGGGTTCTTCAATAAGGGGAATTGTCACATCCTCTTCAAGAACATCTTTAGAAATGGCCATAAATAGTTTTTTCTCCTTACACTTGTGCCACAAAAAATATTTTTCATCACAATTATAGAAAATAACCTTCAGTTGGCATTCAAACATTTCATCCCTAGTTAGTTTATGGAACTTGAGGGGAGTGACAGGCGAGTTAGGAATATTGGGTCGAGGGTGAGGAACAAAAGGGTTTTTTTTGTTTTGGGAAAAAAAAGCTTGTTGGGCCTCTTTAGCACGTTGAGTATCTTCCAACCAAGTTGGAGGGTGGGACATCAAAACCTGGTATTAGATTTCATCCTTGAGACCACTGATAAATCATTCATGAAATAATTCATCTGACATGCCCTTTGTTCGAAAGGCCAAATTCTCAAAAGCATTGATGAAGTCTTCCATTGTGCCTGACTGTTTCAAATTGGTCAAATGACAGAGATAGTGGGTATCAGTATCAAAGTGGGAATAGATCTCAACAACAAACTGGGTCCAAGAAATATACCCCTGGCTAACTCATCAGTAATACTATGTAGAGAAAAATAATGCTCCATTTGAGTGACCCAACCTGTAGGATCATGCCCATCAAATTTATTAACCTCTATGCAGGGAAGATGAGGTTCACAATGAAAGGAGTTGGAGTGAAAATGCAGAAACTAAGAAGAATCAACAACATTGGGTGGTATGATAAGGAGGGACTCATAGGGTGGTTCAACAACTGATTGACAATAGACTTGAGGGAGGTCAATTAGGTTGTGAGGTTGGATTCCATGTTAAATTTGTGCTCTAATTTTTCAATGCAGGAATGGTTAGAATCCATCTGAGATGTGAGATGTGAGATGGAGACATGGGATTGATTGATGGAAGTTTGGAGGTCTTGGTTGTGAGTGGTGGCCATGTGGAGAGGGGAAGCATTGGTGAGGAAAACATATGGGTATGTGGGACCAAAAAAAAAGGACTTATAAGTGATAGGTACCATGACGATCAGTGCTTGAAGGGAAATATAATGGAATAGGCGGAAAAATAGGGAAACTGGGAAGGGGTCGGGTCCACTGAAATAAAAATTATTAAAAATTGACCAATGCCCAAATACTGATACTGTAGTGACGAAATGCCCAAATGCTTAACATGAAGAAATGTGTAGTAATTTTGCAACAAGAATGCAAAAGACACTATAACACGGTAATACATATTACATGTTATATTTTTGTTTCCTTCCCTAAGGTTAGGGTATTCAAGGGTTCTACAGACAAGGGTTTTCCCTGTGCTATAAATCTTTGATACACATGTGGGGTCCAACAATATTACTTAGCCCAATATCTCAGGGCACCAACTAAGGAGGCTAGACCGTACCCTTAGCCATACTACCTGACTACCCAAGTACTAGAGAGTATCTTCCCGAGTTTTTTTCTCAGTGGAACTATAACAGTTAGGTGGTCGATCAGTTTATCTATGGAGGGCTTAAGGAGATCTAGGCCGATCCATATACAGGTGTTTTCTAATGCACTACCACTCGAAGGGGTACCAACATGGGTTGCAAGGGTGGCCAACAGATGTGCGCTTAAGTACGACTTGTATTTCCTGCGTGTATGAATCCCTAACCATAGTTTTATGCACATAATGACAGATCTTTGTAGCTTAAAGACGTCGGAATACATCTCTACCATGAAAAAAATTTAAGCCACAATTTTATGCTGTGGAAGGTTCTTTGATACCACTTGTAATATTCTAGCTATAAAATAGTATGCAGAACATAAATAATTAGCTATAAATGGAAGATAAACAATTATATAACCAAAAAAACACCACAATAATACAAAAATTATTCTAGAATAACACCATAAAGAGCACTTTGATTACTGAGAGAAATGTTCACTTGCCTCTTTGAGGGGTTAACCTCCAACAAAGAAGAGCTCTATTACAATAATATCCAAGAAAAAACTTCTCATAGCCTCTATTTCTATTTATACTAAATTTATCTATTAAAAAGAACAATCTAGAGGAAGATCCTTCTAGAAGCGAAAGCTTCTATTAGGTTTTCTTACATTTGACTTATTCCTCCTTATTACTAGGCCATATTAATATTGACCTTTATTACATTGAAATATATTGTTATACCCACTTGATGGGTTAGGTAGGTTAGGTCCCTAACAATACTTGTGGCATTTGTAACATTCAATATTGTGTGGATCCACATAAGTATTTCTTGCTTGAACATTTCTTCCATAAACCCTGAAATCTGTAGCCTTATGTCCAAAGTTAGTACAATTAAAACAATGGCCATAAAAGAAATTTACATACTTGGCTGTGAATGGTGTAGTCCTTTTGAATACCTGCCATGGATGATCATGATTCAATATTATTTGTGGCTTGAATGTGGAGGGTCTTATTGAAGATGTATATTTCTCATTTTTCTTAGATTCTGGTTGACCATGATTCCTTTCTTTGATTAGTTCTGCATAACTCTTTCTCTTTTCTTCATTCTTATTTTCTGACTACTTGGAATTCTTCTCTTCATTTTCCATGTTGTTGTGGATGTTTTTATCTCTTCAATGTTCTTGCTGATATTGATGATTTTAACTCTCAATGTTATAACTTATTATTCAATCTTCTCAACCTATTCTTCTTCCTTCATTATCTGAATCTTCACGACTTCTTCTGTTCACTTTTCTTATTCAAGTTGGATCTTTAAGGAGATGATTTATTTTTCAAGTCTTCTCTCTTCTTGACCAAATCAAGTCTTCTCTCTTCTTGACCAATTTTTTCTTCAAGAAAATTTAGGTCCTTAGTTATTTCCTTGATATGATCTGGCAATATCTTCTCTCTCTTTTCTGCTTCCTCCTTTTGTGCTACTATTTTTTCTTCCAAATCCTGCTTCTAATCCTTGAGAGTTTCTTCAATTCTTCTGGCTTCTTTTAGCTGATATTTTAACTTTGTGATCATCTTCTCGACTTTTTTGGAGTTGGAGTTCTGAGATCCTTCTTTTTTCTTTAGTTCTTCTTAGAGTGACTTGTTTTTCTTTCTTTCAATCATTGTATTTTCTAGGGAACTAGTCAATTCTACTATGTAATCGAATTTTGCCTCTTCTCACTCTTTTTCTTCTTCTGAATCTGTCTGACATGATGATAATATTTATTATTTCTATGCACCTTCATATTATTTGGAATTATATGACTCTATGATGGAAGAGAAATATATATTATGTATCTTATCCCAAAGTTCTTTAGTCGATGAACATTTTCCCACTTTGTCTTTTACTGGATCAGTTAATCCTTCCATGACAAAATCCATTGATATCTTGTTGTTCTTATTCAATTCCTTATCAGATGCAATATTTGGTTTATTTGAACCATTATATCCTGTAACAAGTGAATACCAAATATAATATCCCTGTGCTTGCAAAATTGTTTTCTTTCTTCTGCTCCATATCTCATAGTCCATACCATTCTGACCATTGAACATTGGTACTACATTCATACTACACTCCATGATATACCTTCAAGTGGTTAAACTATTTCCTTGAAGGAACTTTCTCTGATACCAATTGTTGAATATTGAGGGGGGGGGGTGTGAATCAGTATGAGCACTTTATACCACTTTTAAAAACAATATATATTATTTCACTTTACCAACAATGTTCAACAATTTATCATCAATGTAACATCTATTTTTTCATTCAATATATCATGAGTGTATACTCATAAGAAACATCAAATTAAATACACAATACACCATTATTTATGTGGAAACCCAAATGGGAGAAAAACACATAATTATTTCTGATATATATCAATAATTCATTCGTAGGAAGCACCAACTTCCAAATTTTCTAGCTGGAACTAGAAGGAGGCTCCAACCCCCTATTCTTAGTCTCCAACCTAAAGGAAGATACAACTCCCTGAATTCTCTGGCTCCAACTAGAAGGAGGTTACAACCCCATGATTCTCAGGCTCCAACTCCATGACATGGATGATTTTAGGGGCTAAATTTTTCTCATGGGCTAATTTTCCATGGTTTTTCAAAAAATGAGATTCGCTATTTTAAAAATGATTCACCCAAATTATATAGGATAAAATTATTTTACCTTAAAAATAGCCAAAATTTTATAAAAAATATATAAAACACGTAGAAATTTGAATATTTTTACAAAAATATCGCCAAACATTTACAATTGACATATGAAGTATTAGTAAGATTCACCAAGGTTTCCACATTTTAAAATAAATTTCCATCATTAAAATCATCTCTGCTCCTTGATTCTCTAGTTCCAACCAAAAAGATGTTACAACCCCCTTTCCTTTCCCCGTCCAACCTCCCTGAAATATAAGTGTATACCAAACTATCTCTACCATAATCACTACCAATGATATATCAATCAACCTGTAATCAAATTGTCACTATCAAAATGTCACTATATCCAACATGTCACATCAACCTATCCAACCTGTCACTATCACTGATACTCAACCAGATCCTCTCACATGGATCATACACCAAGGGAACCTCTCAACTATATTTCCAACATCACCAACACACGCATATATCAATCATGTACCAAGATTAATGTGTCTCAACCAAGTACCAACATGTATCATGCATCAACCATGCATCAACCTATGCCACAACCTATATCATCAATCATGTACCATAACAAGAGCATAAACCATGCACTAGATCTGTATCATCAACACATGTACCATACCATGTGACAATCATGTACCAATCATATACAATATCATGCTATAAACCATATGCCATTAAACCAATAAATGAAATAGTAATGTATCTCAACAAGTAGACCTCAACCGACATGTACCATGCATCCAATGATGTGCCTCAAGTAATATACCAAAACTCACAAACACAATCCTCTAGCATGCTCCTGAATTTCACTAGGATGCATCCTCATAACGCAATATACCAAGCTTCAAGTATGCACTATCACATGTAACCAAACCATACACCAAGATATCCAATAATTCTTCTAATCAACATACGATAACATCATGAAGATGTATCATATCACATATTATCATCACCATTCATGTACCATAAAAAAATAACCATAACCCTTAAAACTTACCTCTAATCGTGTATCTGATATGAAGTACTTTAAGCTAACCTATAACTTCTTTCAAAGTCCTTAGAAACCATGTACCAACATCTCTTCTCACCCTTTCACAATATTTTCATAGATCCATGAATTCCTTTACTAATACCCATTGATATCCATGCTTTTCTCCACCGCATCCTATGTACATGAACACCCTTCTGACCTGCGACTCGCAGATGCCTCATAAACTAGAGTTACTCACAATTTCTACAACTTTGATACTTTCACCTTCGACCTTCCTTCATAACTTCATACTTGTCATCATATTTAACCTCATATTTTCCAATAAAAATATAGACCATAACATTCACAAGATATATATTCAATGCAAGTGTGTGTTCTTATGAGAGACTCCTTGAGGTGTTTATATAATTTTTCATAGTAATGTCTCTCCTTACTTTAGGGATTTCTAGTTGAAACCACTTTACCCTTTGACTAAGACCTATAAACGACTAGGGGATTCTTGACCAATCTTCAAGGATTCCAACTTTACAAGGCCATATCTCTCTAACCGTGAGGAACCATGTGGTGTACCACATATCAACAAAAAATGCATGATAAGGAATATCCATCTATGAGTGTCTTACCTACAATTTCAAAGTCCTTCATGTACATATTCCTAAACTAACTTTGGGTCCCATAACCACACCTTTGGGGATACATGTAGACTACATCAAATTCCCCCAACTAACACATCATCAATATCGATCATACAAATGTCAATCAACTCTCCAACAATCTTATCCACATATATAGACCTCTGCAAGGGTTGACATCAATTTTTAACGGTTGAAATCAATCTTTAAGGGTTGACATCAATGAAAACCAACTTTCCAAACCAACTATCCAACATAGGTGGTTCTATCAGGTAAATACATTGGTAGAAACAAGTCAAAGTCAAAGGTCAAGGTGATTTGACATGGTAAGGACATTGTTAGTAATTCAAAGAGGTCAACTAACAAGAGGTTGACAGGTGGCCATGTGGTGAATGACTGAAGATTGAATGAAGGATGATTGTTAGTTGACGGATAATATGACTTGGTGTTCGACTATAACATAATCCTAAGATTTGTGGGATTTGTAGCCAATGATATGGAAGCTCCCACTCCCTCCTTTGAATATGCCCCATTAAAATACATATTCCATGTAACATTTGTTTCTTGAGCAAGGATTGTCACAAGGTTTGCAAGAGTTAAGAATTATTTGTATTTGTCATTGACTGTGAGGATGCAACAACTCAAGTATTCATCATCAACATATATGGGGTGATTTACATAATTGTTTTGATCATTGAACACATAGGAAAATTTTGTTTCTATGTATAACCTCATGTTCTCTCCTCCAAAACTTGGTATAGTAGCATAAGTCATGTCCATATGCATTGTACCTCCCATATTTCATTCCCATGTTATTTATAACAACATACCATAGTTTACAGGAACATCAGCCACGACTGCATCCATCATTATACTCTTGAAATGAAGTTGATAAAATGTGACTACCATGTCTTTGATCAACCCATCACATTTCACTTTTCTGGCATCAAAAGAATAGAGATCATGGTAAGGCCTAGTTATATCCAAACTGAAATTTTCCATCACCACTTTGGGAATGAGGTTATGGGATGCTCCATATTCCAGCATGCAATTGTGCATCATCTTTTCATGTACTTTTAAGGTCACATAAAGATGTACAACAAACTATTCCTTATCATCTATGTGAGGACCAAAAACTATAGTGGGAGACTCATCTTGCAAATTCACAATATTAGGAGGATTTGCTAGGATTTTACCCTATATGACCTTCTTAATCTATTTGTGATATAATGTATTTTTATCCAGTTCTATTAGTGGGACTGGTATCTTAATTTTGGAAATTTATTTCTCGATTATAAGTGGTGGAACTAATTCCTCAAATTGCTTTACTTGTTTTTCAACTTTCTTTGAAGATTCACCAACCTCCTTATCTTTGGGAGTTTTTTTTAGTTCTTTGAATTTATCCATAGAAATAATTGGGCTAAGATTCTTAATATGATCTTGGCCATCCTAATTAGCTACCTTTTTTCTAGGTCTGAGATCATACTTCCTATGCATCTCAACATGTAGTTCATCAACATGTTGAACAACTGAGGANAATTCTTTACAAGGCACTCAATGATGATCACAATAATGTAGGTAAATAAGCAATGGGACATTCAACATTAGTCACATATATGAGATACACATAGACAAATATTTCCCTAGGAAACCCATAAAGGGTAAAAACCTCTTCTTCTTTATATGATAAGTATTATTTACATTCTTTACATTATCATACATATGAGAACCTACTCATTGTGAGGCTAAAACCTCTGTTTTGCAAGCTACAACTTGTTGAGAGCACCAACTCTTTGTTTTCTCTAGCACCCACTAGAAGGAAGCACCAACTCCCTGGTTTCTCTAGCACCAATTAGAAGGAAGCACCAACTCCCTGGTTTCTCTAGCACCAACTAGAAGGAAGTACCTACTCCCTGGTCTCTCTAGCACCAACTAGAAGGAAGCACCAACTCCCTATGTTCAAGCACTCACTTGAACCTCTGAGGACACCAGTCCTCCCTAGCACCTCTCTACCACCCTGGTTTATCTATATGAATTACTGAATCTTATTATAGTGATATAGTGTTCAACAATAGCTTACCAGCCTCATCACTATTCTTCAAGATTTTGTTTCTCTGTCTTCCTCACTGTCTTCATGCACGAATCCATTGCACTTTTCTGTTCTTTTGCCTCTTGTTCTTTCTGCACCATTCCCTTTCAATGCACCTTTTGTCTTCTGTCCATCTCAACTAGTGCACTATACTCCTTCTTCACACCTCCGATCATTCCATAACAACAACAACTCCCATCTATTCTTGCTTCTGCATACTTGTAGTCACTGACCTCCTTGTGCATCCTCTCTCTCCATGCTTCTGCATCCTCTGCATGTCGAGTTCTCTTCCTGTTCATCATTGCAACTCTTCAGCTTCTCTGTTTGTTAATCCCATATGTCCATCATCACTGGGTGTCATGATCAAATTGCTTCACATCACAGGCAATTGAGATTCTTCATCTTCCATTGCAGTCGACCTCAACCTCTCTGTTGTAGTTCACAACTCTAACGCTCTTCCAGTTGTCAATAGTCTCCATGAATAATCTTTTCTCCTACTAGAAGATTCCTTGTGACCCTTTAGTTTCTTTGGAAATCACACCGAAGTCTCTTCGAGTCCTCTGGCAGAAACCACCAGTGGTTTCTAGCAGTTACACTTAGAAGTGCTACAGTAGCCCTCCGATCTTCTTCAATTTCATATGCACCATTGGATTAACTTCTCTAAGTCTTGCATTCATTTTGGCATTCTGTTCTTCGACATTTCGGTATTTGTGTGATCAAGTGTCTCGATACTCCATGTCGTGATCCCCGAAATGGAGCTTGTTTGCTCTAGATCTTTTCTCTATATCTCGCCGATGTGACCAATGGTTGTGACCATAGCCTTATTTAAAAACTGCATTTCACAATTTCGCATTTCGACACTTTGGCATTTCGGTACTCTTGTGGTGAAGTTTCTTGACTCTCCATGTCATGGTGCCCGAAACTATGAAATGGAGCTTGTATGTGACATTTCGCGATTTTGGGTTTTGCGATTTAGGGACTCCTCTAATGAAGAGTCTTTACTCTTGACTCCTCCTACTCCCGGTATTTGAAACTTTGGTATGGAGTCTTTGATATTTCGCAACTTCGGGTTTCACGATTTCAGGACTCCTGTGATGAAGAGTCTTCACACTTGACTCCTCCTGCTCCTAGTTTCTGAAACTCTGGTATGGTTTCTTTATCATTTCACGACTTCGGGTTTCACGACTTCGGGACTCTTCATGATTAGAGTATTTTTCATTTCCATCTCCCGGTATCTGAAATCCCGATATCCAATACCTTGAAATGGAGTTGGATCAAACGGTCCATGATCTCCTTGAACCAACGTCTTAGATCATTTCGCCATTTTGCATTTCGCAATTTTGGGACTCCTGTTGATGAGAGTCTATGACATTTCCATCTCCCGGTAACCGAAATCCCGGTATCCACCACCCCAAGCGATGCGCCTGTTTCACGATTTCGAGGTTTCGCATTTTACGACTTCGAGACTCCTATTGATGTGAGTCTTTTGACATGTCCATCTCCTGGTTAGCAAAATCCCGGTATCCAAAACTTCGAGCGATGCGCCTATTTCATGATTTTTGGGTTTCTCATTTCGTGACTTCGAGACTCCTTTTGATGTGAGTCTCTAACATCTCCATCTCTCGGTATCCAAAACTTCGAGCGATGCACCTATTTTGTGATTTTGGGGTTTCACATTTTGCGACTTCGAGACTCTTGTTGATGTGAGTCTCTAACATCTCCATATCCCAGTACCCGAAACTCCGAAATAAAGTTTACTCTCAGTATGTGAAATTCTTTGTTGATGCACCTCTTTTGGGATTTCGCATTTTGCGATTTTGAGACTCCTGTGTTGGAGAGTTTCAACTCTTGACTTCTCCATCTCCCGGTAACCGAAACTCCGAAATGGAGTCTTTGTTGAGGTGATTTTTTGGGGTTTTGCATTTCACCTTGCTCGTTAAAGAGTGTGTAAGCCCTCCTGGATCCAATGTCAGTCATAGCTTGGGCTCAGATACAACGTTCATCGGGAAATCTTCAATGAGATCCATCATTGCATACTCTGATCTTGTCGATCTTGCTCTGCAGCGTCTTCCCAAAAGACTTCTGGTGCCCGCCTGGCACATCCTTCCTGTACTCATGTCATCATCACTGTTGTACTTGCCATCATTGACAAGCATACATTGCCTGTAAAAACATGCCAACAATCTCCCCTTTTGACATTGATGGAAACAAAGGCACCCGTACTTGTTCTTTTCTCCCCCTTTGATATCAATGTCAAAGAAAACATGCTCCCCCTAAGCTATTGTAGTATTTGTAGGAGGTATAAGATATGCAATTAATACAAGACTCCCCCTAACAGGATGGACTCTCTTAGGTGTGAAACGGGATGACACTCAGCTTCTGTCAGAGATATTCAAAAGAGGTCTTAGCTAGGGATTTAGTAAATATGTCTGCTATTTGTTCTATGGTTAGAATGTAGTGAACCTGAACAACCTGATTGGTGACTTTCTCTCTCAGAAAATGGTATTTTATGGGAATATGCTTGGTCTTGGAATGGAATACAAGATTCTTAGACACACTGATGGCACTAGTGTTATCACAATGAATTGGGATTGGTGTAGTGTATTTTACCTCCAAGTTTTCAAGTGTCTGAATCATCCATAATACCTGAGTGAGAAAGGTAGCAACAACAATGTACTCTGCCTCTATGGTTGACAAAGAAATGGAACCTTGCATTTTACCAAGCCATGCTACTAATGAGTCACCCAGGAAGAATGCTCCTCCACTGGTGCTTTTTCTCTCATCAACACAATTTTCCCAATCTACATCTGAATAAGCAGTTAATTGAAAATTCTAATTTCTGGGATACCACAGACCATAAGTCATTGTTTCTTTCAGATACCTGAATATCCTTTTGACATCTAGTAAATGACTCTGTTTAGGTGCAGACTGATATCTTTCAACCATTCCTACAACATGCATTATGTCTGGGCGAGATGTTGTGATGTACAATAGGCTGCCTATCATTGACCTATATGAACACTGATCGACATCAGGTGAGTCATCATCCTTTCTTAATTTGCAACTAGTAACCATAGGTGTGCCCACAGGTTTAGAATCTTCCATTTGAAACCTTTTCAACATTTATCTTAGATATTTTTCTTGAGAAATGAACATCCCTTCAGACCTCTAAGTAATTTGCAGACCAAGAAAAAATGACAGTTCTCCTATCATGGACATTTCAAACTAAGATTCCATGGCAGAAGAAAACCATTGTACCAATGTATCCTTATTACATCCGAAGATGAGGTCATCCACATAGACCAATGCGATGAGAAAATTATTATCCTCTGTTTTAATATACAGATTGTTGTTAGTTGTTCCTCTCTTTAACCCTTTGTCTTTAAGATACATAACCAGCCTATGATACTAGGATCGAGGGGCTTGTTTTAACCCATATAAATATTTCTTCAGCTTGCATACTAAGTCAGGGTTATCAGACAGTTTGAAACCCTCTAGTTGTTCCATATAGACTTCTTCACTTAAATATCCATTTAGAAAAGTTGACTTGACATCCATTTGATAGACTTTAAACCTTTTATGACAAGCATAGGAAAGAAACATTCTGATGGCTTCTAATCTTGCTACGGGCGCAAATGTTTCATCAAAATCTAGTCCTTCTATTTGAGCATATCCTTTACAAACTAACCTTGCTTTGTTTCTAACAACTTGTCCTTGCTCATTCAACTTATTCTTAAAGATCCATTTGGAGCCAATGATGTTTTTACCTTCAATTCTATGAAACATCTCCCACGTATTGTTTTTCTCAATCTGATCAAGTTCATCATTCATTGCTTTAACCCAATGGTCATCTTTGTTGGCTTCATTGAAATTCTTGGGTTCCATCATGGATATGAAATCTATATTAGATTGTTCGGTGGTTTTGATTAGCTTTCTCTTGGTTTGTACACCTTTGTCTTTTTCTCCAATTATCTGACTTACAGGATGATTCTTTTGAATGATTCTAGAGGAGGAATTTGAAGTTGACTACTTATTTGAGTCTTTCTGAGTGTCTGAGTCTTCATCCGATTTAGAGTCTTCATTTTTTTATTCTTGGACCCGTTCATCTTCATCTTTAGCTGTGTCTTCTGTAGAAGACTCATTACTATACATCTCTCTTGATGGGATTCCTTCATCAATTTTTACATCAATACAGTCAACCATTTTATGTAGCCTCTTATTATAGCATCTATATCCTTTACTATTTGTAGCATACCCTAAGAAGATACCTTCGTCAACCCTGTCATCATATTTGCTGAGGTTCTCATCATTATTCTTTATGTAGCATTTACTCCTAAAGATTTTGAAGTGTTTAATTGAAACAAGTCTCCCAAACCATAGTTCATAAGGTATCTTGTCACTTTGTGGTCTTAGGTGAGCTTTGTTAAGAACATGGACTATTGTGTGTATTGCTTCTACCCAGTAGGTTTGGCCAATGTTCTTTTTATTCATCATTGACCTGGCCATTTCCTGCACTGTTCTGTTTTGCCTCTCAACAACTCCATTTTTTTGTGGAGTTCTTGGGATTGTGTATTCTCTCTTGATCCCATGCTCATCGCATAATTCCTTGAAGTCTCTTGACATAAAATCTCCTCCCCAGTCTGATCTTATTGCCTTTAACTTATTGCCTGTTTGAGTCTCAGTTAAAGCCTTAAATATTTTAAACTTCTCAAATGCTTCAGCCTTTTCCTTGAGAAAGGCAACCCAAGTAAGTCTGGAGTAATCATCAATAATCAACATGAAGTAGTTTTCTTTCCCTATGCCTTCTTGTCTTGATGGTCGACATAAATCCATATGAACTAGTTAAAGTGGTTTCTCTGTTGAAGTAAAACTCTTGGACTTAAATTGTGTCCTGTTTTGCTTCCCTACTTGATAGGGTTTACACATTGAATCTTGGGGCTTTGATATTCTCAGAAGATCTTTTACTGCTTTGAGTTTTTTGAGTTTGATTAAGTGGTCAAAGTTTAGATGTCCAATTCTCCTATGCCATAACCAACTTTCATCATGTCTGCTTAGATGACATTCTTATCTATTTTCTTTCAACACATATACATTATTTTCTGTCCTTATGCCTTTGGAAACCACTTGTCTTGAGGTTACATATTTTATCTTGCAGTCCTTGGATGTGAACACCATTTCACATCCTCTGTCACACATTTGACTTACACTGAGCAGATTATGTTTCAGCCCATCTACAAGTAGAACATCTTGGGATTTTCCTTTTCCATTACTTAAGCTCACCATCCCTTTTCCCTTTATTTTCCCTAGAGCATCATTTCCAAAGGTTATGTTTCCCGATTTTCTTTCACTTAGAGATAGAAACTTGCCTTTGTCTCCCGTCATGTTTTTGGATCATCCACTATCTATATACGAAGGGTTCATTTTTCTTTGAGCGGACAATACTAATCCACACTTGTCACTTTCCTTCTTCTTCCAAAACTTGACATTTTCAGGAGGAGATTTCGAATCTGGTTCATAGTTCCTTAACCAACATTCAATAGATTTATGTCCAAAGATATGACAGGTGTAGCATTCAATCTCATTATTCAATAGGTCAAACTTATTGTTGCAGTGTTGTCTACTCATTGATTGTTGATTATTTCTTGACCTCCTTAGTTGCATGTCCCTAGACTTAATTTGGCAATTTGCAGTTTGTGAAGGATTGTATCTTGGTTGTATCATTCTTTGTTGTGGGAAGTATTTATTCCTTTGAAATATTAATTTCTTATGTATAAGTCTTAAGGAACAATTTACATCTTTGTGACCAAAGTTAGAACAGTAGAAACAATATCCATAGAAAAATTCTTTGTACCTGGAAAAAGGTTGTCTTCTTTGAGAAAATCGATTTCTTCCATGTTGATGACGTCTTTCAACATGGGACACACCATTTCTTTGTTCTATAGATTCAGTCCTGGCACCTTTTTCCTTACTTGTCCCAAGAGGCTGATTGTCTTCCTTTGTTTCTGCAGGTTTGTTGTTGTCATTGGTTGTACATTTGAAAAACTTGATGGGTTCTTCGTCTCTTGGCTTGCCACCACTTGATCCCTCTTCATAACCCAATCCAGTTTTTATCTTTGGATTCCTTTTCTGATTCAAAATGGTGGCTAATCCTTCTGAGGCTTTGATACTTGACAGATTCTGATTATACAAGGCTTGAAACTTCTCCATCTCTTTCCTAGTTTTCACTACTTCTTGTTCTAATGCTTTACATCTTTCCTTCTTTTCTGATAATTGTCTTTTTAGAATGTCTTCGATTTTCTTTGCCTCTTCTAATTCTACTTTTAGTAGGACAATATCTTTATCAGGTTCTTTACTGTCTTTCTTGAACTGTATCAACAATTGTCTTTGCTTTCTGTTCTTGATTCGTAGTATGTCAATCTCTTCTAGTGCACTGATCAGTTTTCCTTCCATGTCAACCACAACTTCTTCTTCATTAACATCACTCCCTGTGTTGTTATTATCATAATCCTCTTTGGCCATAAGTATGAAGTCATTTAGTTTATCTTCAATAGATGAATCATTGTCTTCATCATCTGAAGGATCATCATCATTATTTACGCAAAGAATTTTCTTCTTAAAGTTATTCTCTTTAAAGAAATTTCTATGTTTGTACTTCTCCTCATCATCACATGTCTGATCCTTTCCTTTGTGGGGACATTTATTTGCAAAATGACCTATCCTACCACAATTGAAACATTTGAAAGGAAGTTTACCTTTGTATTTGCCTCATCCCTTCTAAGTCTCTTCACAAATTTTTCTTCAATTTCATCGGGCTCAGAATCCTCATTCTTGTCTGCCTTAAATGATGCTTCTCTGGAGGTGGGTTTATATTTAACTATTCTCATTTCATATGCAGTCAATGTTCCTAAAAGTTGATCAAACTCCAAGGTTTTTAGATCATTTAGTTCTTCTATAGAAGAGACCTTCGGATTGAACCTATCTGGGAGAGATCTCAAGATTTTCTGAACTAAATAAGGTTCCTCAATTGTTTCACCAAGTGCTTTCATTGCATTTACCATTTCTTCTACTCTCAGAAATTTTTTTGAAAAATTTCATCTTCTTTCATCTTCAGCTGTTCAAACTGCATTCTCTAGGTTTGAAGCTTGGCATCCTTTACCTTCTCATTACCTTCATAACTGTTAATGAGTCTGTCCCACATTTCTTTGGCAGTTCCTAGATGCATAACTTTTATGAATTCTTCTTCTACAAGCCCACTCAAGATAGCATTCATAGCCTTAGCGTTGAAGCTAAATTCTAGTTTGTCATCCTTATTGGCTAGTACAAATGGCTTTACATAACCAATATCTACCACATCCCAAACATTTTCACCTAAAGCCATTATGTAGGTTCTCATTCTAACTTTCCAGAAGGCAAAGTTTGTTCCATTGAATAGAGGGGCCTTATTGGTTGAATTTCCTTCATGGCTTGACATGTTTAAGC
>ML804329.1:296876-312039 GCA_009831015.1 Picea engelmannii | reverse complement strand
GGGGGGGGGGGGATGAATCAGTTGTCATCGTGCTTAAACAATATTCTTCTTTTAAATTCTTTACAAGGCACTCAATGATGATCACAATAATGTAGGTAAATAAGCAATGGGACATTTAGCATCAGTCACATATATGAGATACACAGAGACAAATATTTCCTGAGGAAACCCATAAAGGGTAAAAACCTCTTCTTCCTTATATGATAAGTATTATTTACATTCTTTACATTATCATACATATAAGAACCTACTCATGTGAGGATAAAACCTCTATTTTGCAAGCTACAACTTGCTGAGAGCACCAACTCTCTGTTTTCTCTAGCACCCACTAGAAGGAAGCACCAACTCCCTGGTTTCTCTAGCACCAATTAGAAGGAAGAACCAACTCCCTGGTTTCTCTAGCACCAACTAGAAGGAAGTACCAACACTCTGGTTTCTCTAGCACCAACTAGAAGGAAACACCAACTCCCTATGTTCAATCACCCACTTGAACCTCTAAGGACACCAGTCCTCCCTAGAACCTCCCTACCACCCTGGTTTATCTATATGAATTACTGAAACTTATTACATTGATATAGTGTTCAACAACAGCTTACCAGTATCATCATTGTTCTTCAATATTTCGCTGCTCTGTCTTCCTCATTGTCTTCCTGCACACATCCATTGCACTTTTCTATTCTTCTACCTCTTGTGCTTTCTGCAACATTCCCTTTCAATGCACCTTTTGTCTTTTGTCCATCTCAACTGGTGCACTCAGCTCCATCTTCACACCTCCGACCATCCCATAACAACAACAACCCCTATCTCTTCTTTCTTCTGCATACTTGTAGTCACTGACCTCCTTGTGCATCCTCTCTCACCATGCTTCTGCATCCTCTGCATGTCAAGTGCTCTGCCTGTTCATCATTGAAACTCTTCATCTTCTCTGTTTGTTAATACCATCTATCCATCATCATTGGGTGTCATGATCAAATTGCTTCACATCACAGGCAATTGAGATTCTTCATCTTCTATTGCATTCAACCTCAACCTCTCTGTTGCAGTTCATGGATCCAAAGCTCTTCCAGCTGTCAATAGTCTCCACGAACAATCTTTTCTCCTACTAGTAGATTCCTTGTGACCCTTCAGTTGCTCTGGAAATCACACCGAAGTCTCTTCGAGTCCTCTGGGAGAAACCATTAGTGGTTTCTAGAAGTTACACTGAGAAGTGCTACAGTAGCCCTCCGATCTTCTTCAGTTTCATATGCACCGTTGGATTAACTTCCCTAAGTCTTGCATTCATTTCAGCATTCTGTTCTTCGGCATTTCGGGATTTGTGTGATCAAGTGTCTCGAAACTCCATGTTGCGATCCCCGAAATGGAGCTTGGTTGCTCTAGCTATCTCCTCTATCTCTCACTGATGTGATCAATGGTTGTGACCATAGCCTTATTTAAAAACTGCATTTTGCAATTTCGCGTTCCGACACTTCGGCATTTCAGTACTCCTGTGGTGAAGTTTCTTGACTCTCCATGTCGCGGTGCCCAAAAATCCAAAACACATCTTGTCTGTGACATTTCGTGATTTCAGGTTTCACGATTTCAGGACTCCTCTGATGAAGAGTCTTTACTCTTGACTCCTCCTACTCCTGGTATCCAAAACTCCCGTATGGAGTCTTTGATATTTCACGACTTCGGGTCTCGCGATTTCAAGACTCCTGTGATGAAGAGTCTTCACTCTTGACTCCTCCTACTCCTGGTATCTGAAAATCTGATATGGTTTCTTTATCATTTCATGACTTTGGGTTTCGAAACTTCAGGACTCTTCATGATGAGATTCTTTGTCATTTCCATCTCTCGATATCTGAAATCTCAGTATCCAATACTTCGAAATGGAGTCAGACCAAATGGTCCACGATCTCCTTGAACCAACGGCTCAGATCATTTCGCCATTTCGCATTTCATAATTTCCGGACTCCTGTTGATGAGAGTCTATGACATCTCCATCTCCTGGTAACCAAAATCCTGGTATCCACCATTCCAAGTGATGCACCTGTTTCACGATTTCGGGGTTTCACATTTCACGACTTTGAGACTCCTGTTGATGTGAGTCTCTGACATCTCCATCTCTTGCTAACCAAAATCCCGGTATCCAAAACTTTAAGCGATGCACCTATTTCATGATTTTGGGGTTTCACATTTTGTGACTTCGAGACTCCTTTTGATGTGAGTCTCTGACATCTCCATCTCTTGGTAACCGAAATCCCAGTATCCAAAACTTCGAGTGATGCGCCTATTTCGCGATTTCAGGGTTTCGCATTTCGCGACTTCGAGACTCCTGTTGCTGTGAGTCTCAGACATCTCCATATCCTGGTACCCGAAACTCTGAAATGAAGTTTACGCCCAGTATGTGAAATTCTTTGTTGATGTACCGCTTTCAAGATTTCGCATTTCACGATTTTGAGACCCCTGTGTTGGAGAGTTTCGACTCTTGACTTCTCCATCTCCTAGTAACCGAAAATCTGAAATGGAGTCATTGTTGAGGTGATTTTTCGGGATTTTTCATTTCACCTTGCTCGTTAAAGAGCGTGTAAGTCCTCCTTGATCGAACGTCGATCGTACCTCAGGCTCAGATCTGACGTTCATTAGGAAATCTTCAATGAGATCCATCGTTGCATACTCTAATCTTGTCGAGCTTTCTCTATAGCATCTTCCCAAAATACTTCTGGTGCCCACCTAGCACATCCTTCCTATACTCAAGCCATCATCGTTGTTGTACTTGCCATCAATGGCAAGCATACACTACCTGTAAAAACATGCGAACACAACAAACATCCCGCACTAAAAATATAAACTTATTTCTTCGTTAGATTCACCTTTAGGGGTTTTCATCCCAGTGTTGAGGGAATATTCATAATCATATTGATTCATATGCATGAAATTTCTTTCCTCTTTAAATAAGTTCATTTATTCTAGGTTTTCGTCATATACTTCATATGTTTCTTCCTCCACTAAGGTTTTTTCATTGTTGGATCTCATAGGAGGCTAGATAGGTCGTTCCTCATTTCTTCTTTCTTTTCTCATTAGTTGAGAATTGAAAGACCTTCTAAACTGGTCAGGGTTCCTCACCCCTCGTTCTTGAGGAAATATGTTGGAATTACCATTATCCATATCAAATATAAAAATATTATTTGTTAAATTCTTGATTATTCTAAACATCTCATCCATTTGGGCTTCATGGGAATATTCGACTAGATAAGAAGGGCCACAATCTTCTTTAACTTTCTATTTTTCTTCTTGATCATAATTTTACCTCTTTTTTCCCAATGCTATAATATTGCCTTCAATGTCTATTGCATCATCTTTCATTATCAATAGACTGGGAGCTCTTCTTTCTCTTAATACCATGGCAAAGTCTATATGAAAACCCCCATCATATGCGACGTTGGTTTCTTGTTGCAAAGTATTTATGGCTCTAGGAATATTTTTGTAAAGATTTTTGAACCTTCTATTGAACTCAACAATAGACTCCTTTTCTTTCTTCTTGAGGGATCCAAAATCAGTTAGGTAATATAATTTGTTCCTCTTTTCTCCCCATTGCATGTAGAGTCAAGAGCCTACCATCTTTCAATATATATTCTAGGGAGTTATCTGAACCACTTACAAACATATCCCTCTTGGGTCTGACCAAACAACCTGATGAAGACATCACCATTCTCCATGAACAAATTTTTAGTGCAATCCTCAAAGGAATATAGATGTTCTTCAATAGACAAGTTTGGTTCTCCATTTTACTTGGGTAACAATTTCAAGTAATTTTCTAGGAGGTCACGAACATGCATAGGTAGATTCAACAAGACAAACCTAGCCATGGCTCAAGGATTTAAAGGTGGTGGGGGAGGTTGATTTCCCCCATATATTACTCCTCCTAAATTGGCCATAATATTAAGCATGATGCAGTTATGGGCTTGAATAGACAAAGGGTTAACATGTTTTTTCATAAAGGTCTTAAAGGAAGAGCTCGATTCTTGATAGAATCCTAGGGGAAAGTTATGCACATCTATTAAGGGTTTGGGAAGTAGCTTGGTAGAAAAAGTAGAATATACAAGTTTATAAACTAACTCAATAAATTCAATACCTACACGAATAGGAGAAGGAGAATTTTCTAAATTAGGATTACCTGAAGACTAAGATATTTGACGTACTCAAATATTTCTCCAAGTCACGAGCTTCTCTAGATCTGAGTATATTGGAGTACACTCAGGATCTAGGTTGATTTTGTAATGTATTTTGTTAGATTCCATATATTTTCTTTATGGAGTCTTTAGGTGAAACAATCAACAACCACATATTTGAAACTTGTTCACCCTTGAGTATCAGATCTTGCAATGTCATATCCCCAGGGAAAGATATCTTAAAATTTTGTTCCCTGACAACAATGCCATTTTTTATGTTGTCTCTCGAGATGTTCCAAGATGTCATTGGAACAATACCGAGGCATCCTAGGAGCTAAGAATCAGAACAAGCCTTAAATCCATGCTTGTAATAACAAAAATCATGTATAAATATGGGGTAAGTTTCTCTCTCTCTCTCTCTCTCTCTCTCTCTCTCTCTCTCTCTCTCTCTTATATAACTCTCATCTCTAAAAAAATCCTAGACCAGATATCAAAACATTCAACCTCAAGACTTATTTATCCACGAGTTCTTCATACAATTATATTTTAAGGTTTATGAGTGATGGATTTAGAAGAAATACATGATAAAATTGTGAGGCATATTTAAGGTGAATCTCACAATTTATGGAAAGTACAATGTGTTGAGCAATTAGGAATTCAAGAGTTCTAACAATTGAGATCATTAAATAATGCATCAAATAGTATAAATTTCCATAAATTTAAATACATGGAGGTACCCTTTGTATATCATTAAACACATGAAAAAATGACAATAAGTGGTCATACATTCATATAAAATCACTTTAGTATCATAAGCTATACAACATGCAATTACATTGATCATGTCATAAAAGTTGTTGCTTGAGATTTTATTAATGTTGATTAGATGCAAGAATCCAAAATGGGATGGTGGATTTACAGGAACACATGCACAAAAATAAGCATATATTGAAGCATAAGGTAGGGGATGAATCTCTTAAATCATACAACCTTAAAAATATGTTTGTGTCTGAGGGGATATTGATAAAACAACTCTGGTTATAAGATACTCTTAAATTCCCCAAAGTGTCAACCCTAAAAATGAGCTCCTTATGTTGATTTATAGATGATTCTACTTGAGAGGAAACCACTCTTCTGAACCAATATTGCTTCTTGAAAATTAAAATTACTTTTCAAAATCTTGATACCATCTCTGGTATTCTAACCACTTTCAAATTTCTAACTGATTTTTACCATATTTCACTAGGTAAAAATAGACTTTTGCCTTAGGAAGATGAGCTTGTTACTTAGAGTTTACTCCTCTGACTGGTTACTGTTCCAGTCCCTATGGAGAGTTTGATTGGTGCCTCCTACATCATAAAGTTTCGTTATCAAGTCTATGTTGTCGGAGTCCTCCATATGTCTCATGCTCTTGTTCAAAGGATGTTTATAAGCCTGTGTCGACCATTCCTTTGAACTCTTGAATTTTCATGCCAACCATATGTAACATACCCAATCACCAGGCTGGGTCATGCCACTTAAAAATTTCATACTCTGATACCAATTTGTAGAGTCCCTGACCACCAAGGTTGGGAAGCACCACCTCAAAACCAAACTGACCAAGTTCTGATACAGATATGTAGCACACCCCAGTCTTAATCCATTGGGATATGCATGCTCTGTTCGAGCTCATAAAAATATATATCTAATGAAAATTTAAATAGACATAAACATTCTTCTACAATATAGATTAATGCGTAAATAACAGTAAGCCTACACATGAAACATATAAAGGAAATACTCATAACATTATAACACATGCACAAGATACACATCTTAAAATTAATAGAGAATTGGTACTTATCTTTTTATGAAATCCATCGAATGCATGCATACCTTCCACAAACCTCCTAGTATTAGACCACACTTCTCCAAGCTATCAACAATGGGTCACCCCCGATATGGGACTAAACTCCACCCAGGGTAAAGGAAATCCTAGGCTAGGCTGATACTACATAAATATACACAATGAAACATGATGTATTCCCTCCAAGCATCCTAATTACACCCACCGCTCATAGAATCTCATTCCCCACATGCCTATCCCACCCCAAGAATATACACCTTCATTGTTCCACAGTCCATCAAATGCTGCACTTCCCTTCCAGGGCTTCAACAATAGGTTGGATCATGAATTCTCAGAGCTCTGTAGTTGCTGCTAGACTCCCTCTAGGAGAAATCACTTCCCCAACAATCTCTCTCACCTGGAGAGAGTTTCTCACAGGCCTGACAACCAGCTTCTTCAATCCATGGGCCTGATAACTTTCCTCTTCAAAACCACATTCTTGACAACCTGCTTCTTCCGTCTAGCTCCTAAGTCAAATGGGTTACCGCAGTAACAAAATCGGGTAAGGAAGGGTACGGGCTCAAAAGAACTACCAGTGCATGCAAGTTACAGAGGTTCATGATGGAAAAGGGTTCAACAATGGTGGAATATGGCTGGATGTGTTCCTGCTTAGTGTGTGAGTGAATGGGGAGCATGGGAAGGATGGAAAGAATGGGGAGTGAACCCCCACAGTGATGCATTTTCTCACATAAATATGCATGTGCCCACATTGACACTTGGCTCTCTTGGGAGCTCGTTCCTCTCCACTTGGATTTTGTTCCTTTCCCAAAGGAACTTAGGATAACATGGTTTATTTCCCAAACCTCAATATTTTAGGAAAATACATTATAATATTCCTTTGGATTAATCCCTCAAGCTTAGCCCCTTTTTCCTAGCCTCTCATCCCATTCCCTTTCCCTTCCTATTGGAGTTTAGTCCCCCATAACTCTTTCTTAGTGGTTGGTATACATGCAACGATGTATTTTTATTAATGATCTGCATAATTACATATACAAAAATAAGCTCATTGGCCTTAACATCTAGGCTCTCTGGCCTAATAAACATGTAATCCTCCCAACTTATAAATAATTGGCTCAACAACCTATAAACTTCATTAAAAATCATTACAATTTAGTAGGGGCTCGACCTTGGGGTATTATAATATCCTTCCCTTATTTTTTCACTATCCTCATTGTAACTCATTTACATAACATTAACAAGATTTTCAAAAATATTCAAAAATATCCAGGTATTTTCCTGCATAACATATTCATGCTCCCAAGTTGCATCCTCAGGACTGTACCAGGTCCATTGGACCTTTACAATCCCTATGGCTAGATTTCGAAGCTGTTTGATTTTTCAATCTAGAATGCGTACCAGATGCACTTGAAAAGTGCTTTCTTTCTCCACCTGAATCACATTCCAATCAATAACATGATTAGCATCGGGTATATATCTCTTAAGCAATGATACATAGAATACATTATGTATAGATATATATGAAGGAAATGCAATCATATAAGCTACTGGTCCATTACTCTCTAGTATTTCAAATGGACCACAATATCTGGCTGCCATCTTGGAATAGTTTCCTAACTTTAGGGAACTTTTGTTGGCCTTCACCTTCAAGAAAACATGATCACCCACTTTAAATTCCCTGTGGGCTCTTCCCTTTTCAGCATAGATTTTCTATCTGTCTTAGGAAGCCTTTAAATTCTATTTTATCTTTGACATCTACTCTTCCATTTCCTTGAGAAAATCTGGCCCAATCACTGCTTTGTCAGCTGGGTTGTCCCAACTTATTAGTGTGTTGCACTTTCTTCCATAAAGTGCATCAAATGGGCTCATCTTTAGTGATTCTTGGTACCCATTGTTGTAGCCAAATTCTACCAAGTGTATATAATATTCCCATTTAGATGGTTTTTCCATCATGTAACTCCTTAGCATATCCTCTATCACTTGGTTCACCCTTTCGGCTTTCTCATCAGACTCAAGATGAAAAGGTGTGTTGAAGTTCAGATTTGTTCCGAACCCTTTTAATAATCCCTTCTAGAAATTTGAGGTAAACTTTGGGTATTTGTCAAACACAATTGTCTTGGGTATGCCATGCAAGTGTGCTAATTCCCTCATATAAATATCAACAACATTGGTTTTCTTGTTATTAACCTTCATAGGAATGAAATGGGAAACTTTAGTAAGCTTTTCCACCACCACCATGATAGCATCATGCTTCTTGCTTGTTCTGGGAAATTTGGTGATGAAATCCATTTTCATCACTTCCTGCTTCCACTCAGGAATGGGCAATGACTGTAACAACCCATCTGGGTCTCTATGCTCATCCTTGACCCTTTGACAGTCCAAACATTTAGAAATGTACTCAACAATCTCCTTTTTCATGCCTGGCCAATAATAGAGGGTCTTGACTACTGCCACTATTTTTTGATATCTTGGGTGTCCAACAGAAGGTACATTATGCATCTCTTTCAATCTGTACTCCTCAATTCATTAGAATTGGGTACATAAATTTTGTTCATGTACAAGAAAATTCCATCATTTCCCAATTCATAATCTTCAACTTTCTACTGCATTTTACCTTTCCGCAATTTTGTTACCAACTTCATGTACTGCAAATATATTTGTACAACCTCAATTTTTTTTCCTTTAAGATCATTTTGATATGTGATAATGGTTGTAGCATGCATTTCATGCACTCTCCTGCTAAGTGCATCGACCAATTTTTTCTCTTTTCCTTTGATGTGCTTGATATCAAAGTCATACTCATAGAGGAATTCCAACCATCTACTCTTCCTAGCATTTAAATTTGGCTGATCAAAAAAATATTTCATAACATTATGGTCTGTCCTCAGCTCAATTTTTTTCCCATGAGGTAGTGCCTCCTCTTCTTCAAGGCGTGCACTATGGATTCCAACTCCAAACCATGAGTGTCGTAGATCCTTTCATTCTCTTTCAACTTTCTGGATTAAAAACATATCACAAACCCATTATGATTGAGGACTCCATCAAGTCCTTCTTTACATGAATCTGTGCAAACCACAAAATCTTCATTCATGTCAACAATCCTTAGAATTGGAGCACTAGTTAACAACTTCTTCAATCATTGGAAGCTCTTTTCACGTTCTGTTTTCCATTAAAACTTCACCCCCTTCCTTTGCAAAGAAGTAATTGGGTGAGCAATTATCAAAAACCCTGCAATGAATCTTCTGTAGTATCCAGCTAGACCCATGAAGGATCCAACTTCTATCACATTCTTAGGTTTTATCCACCCTTTAATAGCTTCAATATTTTCGGGGTCCACTTCTATCCCTTCTTCAGATATGATATGCCCCAAATAGTGAATTCGGTTTTGATCAAATGAGCACTTGCTCAATTTGGAATACAATTGGTGCTCTCTTAACACTTGCAACACCATCCTCAAATGATTCTCATGTTCTTCTTCTGACTTGGAATATACAAGGATTTCATCCAAAAAGACAATGACAAAATTGTTTAAATATTCCCAGAAAACACCATTCATTAAGCACATGAAAACAACGGGTGCATTTGATAAACCAAATGGCACCACTATGAACTCATAATGACCATACCTTGTCTTGAAGGTGGTCTTGCTGATGTCTTCATCTATGATCCTTACTTGATGATATCCTGACCTGAGATCAATCTTTGAGAATATCCTTGCATCTTTTAACTGATCAAAGAGATCATTAATCCTTGGAAAAGGATACTTGTTATTTATAGTTACTTTGTTTAATTGTCCGAAGTCAACACATAGTCTCAATTTCCCATATTTCTTCTTCACAAATAAGATTGGGGAAACCCAAGGTGACACACTTGTGTGTATATTCCCCTTCTTCAAAATCTCTTCGATCTGCATTTTCAAATCCTTCATCTCCGGTGTACTCATTCTGTAGGGAGTCTTGGAGACTGGGGTTGTTCCTGACATCAATTTGATAGAGAAATCAATATCTCTCTTTGGGGGAAGTCCTGGTATCTCTTTAAACACATCCTCAAAATATTCCAGGACTGAGTGATCCTCTAGATTTGGCACCTTATCCTTAGGTTCTTCCTCCATATGGGCTACAAATATTTGGTATCCCTTCTTGTAAAACTTCTTTAGCTGCATTGTTGAGATCTCTCCAACAATAACTTCCCTAGGAATTCCTTGGACTGTTCTTGGGTTCCCTTCCTCTTCCAAGAAAGTAAATGCCTTGTTATAACAACCTAATATGGCATGGGGTTGGTCCAACCAATCCATACCAATTAGATAGTCATATGGACCCAATGGAAGGATGTTCAAACCTTCCTTGGTACTTATCCCATTCATGTCCATTGGACATAATTTAACCAGCTCAACAACTTTTCTCTTGGCTCTTATAGCCAGTTGTACCAGCCAAGATTTATCATGCTTTCTTCTTGTAAATTTCAATATTTCCACTACCTTAGGATCTATATAACAATGACTAGCTCCTAAATATATTAAAATAATAAAGGCATGGTTATTGATCATACCTTCTACTTCAATCACGTGTGATTTAAATTTAAATTGCTTGTTGTCCAAGGATGCATAGATCATTGGTACACTTCTTCCCATGTCCTCCACTATATCTTCTTGTTGTACATTGTGGATAAGTCTCACTTTGTCACTTTTGTGAGGACCATCCCTATATTAATGGTCTCCTTTACAACCCCAACATTGAATGGGTGCCTTCCTTGGCCTTTGCCCACCTACCTCATCCATTTTGGGCTCTCTTAAAGATGGCTTCCGTTGAGGACTCTTTATGAAAAAGGGTGGCTTGTTCTCCTTCTTCCTTCGTTCCCTCTTAAACTTCTTCTTTTCTTCCCAAGCTCTTTGGAAAATAGGATTTCCTTTATGCTGATCGTATAATCACTTTTCTATCCTTATGGTTTCCTCCAAGGTCTTGGGATCATCATACTAAATTTTATCACTAATGAAAGATGGCATCCCACTCAAATATCTCTGGATCTTAACTATCTCATCCTTGATGAAGGAGGCATACTTCAATAGTTATAAAAATATCCTTTCATACTCATTAATGGTCATGCTACCAATTTTTAGTTCAAATAATGCTTTCATATTTTTGTCATAATACCTCTTGGTTAGGTATTTCTTCTCAAAATGATTCTTGAATTCTTTCCAAGTCACATTTTTCTCTCTGATGTGCTACACCTGCACAAGCTAATCCCACCACATGGATGCATTTCCTTTCAGCCGATAAAAAACAATTCTTCCTTTTGCATGAGAAGAATATTTATGCAATTGGAAGTAGTTCATTATGCCTAGCAGCTATGTCTCAACATATTCATCCTTCTTGTTCTCCCCATCAAAGGTAGGAGGTTTGATCTTGTTCATTTATCCTTTCAATTCATCCACCCCAAACCTCTTAGGCTTCCTAACAGGGGATGGAATTGAGATGTTGTGTGCTCTCTGTTAGCACCATAAGTAACCTCTGGATTGTGGCAGAGGTAAGCCTGATACCCATCATAGTTTATGTCACAAATTGGTTATAAAAGAGTCAAATGGGTGCAGTCTCAAGGAAATATCGTATTAACTCGAAAAACTGGATTGATTTGCACTAGAAGGTGAGGTCCTGATTTAAATTCAAATAGTAAGTTGTAGTAAGGGTGAGTGGGAGGAAGACGTCAATGCAAAAAATGCAGAGGCCTGCCAAGGACACCAATTTCTTTGGCAGCCCAAGGAGGAACGATTTAAACACAAGAACTTCTTGAGTTTAAATATTATAGAAACTGAAAGGAACCATAACAACACTATAATCAAACTTTCATCATAATCCAGTCACAATAATTCAAGTGAATCATTCAACCATGAAATCTTTCAGCATTAGAGGGAAACAAGAGGGAGTAAGAAAGTTTTTTGTCATTAAACAAAATGTCTAAAACGAGTATGCAAAACCAGAGAACCAGAATGTTCATTCAGACTTTACAATATGGGAGCTTTTCTCTACCATCGACCTTTACAAAAATATCAAAATTGAGTATTTATACTCAAAACAAAAATCACAGGAGCATAATCGAGAAGCTGCATTGAAGGCATTACATGGGCATGATTCTTGTCAGACTATGCATACAATCTCTGACCTAACATAAACTTCGATAAGATGCAAGTGGGATTTAGAATGGACCTATTGATGAGATGACTAATTGGCGGTCCTTTCCTGTGCTTTCTACTTATGGCATAAACGATGTTCAACCACCACCAACTACCTTCATAAATGATTCATTGGGATCGGGGAAGGCTCAAGAGTCAAGTCAACTCTGCACCCGTAAGATGTGGTAGCCTCAGTCCTCACCGTTTGGATATGAATTGAATGCTAGCGGGAAAGCCTGAAGACAAATGTGGTTGTTGGAGAAGTGATTGGTGCACTTGATATGGATTAGCTAACGAGATATGGCTAGGTGGATAGTTGTGTATGGATGAGGAGATATCATGGGGGAAATACAAGCAGGAGATGAGGTGTAATGGGACAGAGGTGGTACAAGTGGCGGGAGATGAGAGAGGGAAAAGTGTTGGCTGGACGGTGAGTGGAAGACATATGGAGGGAGAGGAAGTGATGAGGGATGGCCACTTGTTGACTTGGGATAGGACATTATATGCACATGCACATATCAGGGTTGCGAAAAGAGGATCAAAATTTCCCCACTTTTGGGCCCGATGTGTGTCTCTGGCTGACACGTAGCACCTTCACAAACCGTAGTTGTTTGCCCCGACCCACTCTACCTTTTTTTATCTCGTGCACATGTTGAAACCCTGATATGATCGATAAAAAATGATTTGAGGCACACCAATTTTGACCGCCCAGATTTGTGTGCATCTTATCACATCATGCCAAAAAGTCACATCACACCTCTGACTTAGGATATAAGCCGATTTGTGGGTTTTCTGCCTGCTTTCTTTAATCATTTCTCCAAGAGGCAAAATTCTTAGGAAAACACCCCTCCTTTGAAAATAAATGTGATAAAAATCTCCTATTGGAATGCCTTTGGAAGTGATGGTGATGTCTGCTACCACTCCTTGATATTCCTTTTCCCCCAGGGATTATGTGGCTTCCTAATTTGTTGGAGCCACTCTCCTTATCCAACTTCTTTTCAATTTTTTCTAGGATTTTGATTAACTTCATATTGAAGTCTTCCTGATGCTCTTTGTCTTTCATAAGCCTTTCATTATCATCCTTGTGACTCTAGACATCTATATGAAATTTTATGATGGTCTTAACCAAATTTATGTTATCATCCTTTTCTTCTCCATGCCCATTGGAGTTTTCTCCTTCAAATCCCAAATGGATATCCATTCCTCTAATATCATATTCCTAAATGTAAGACTCTTGTGCATCTTCCATATCTCTACACTATGTGCTAATTCTAATCTGACAACTACTAATTCTGCAAAAAAGTGCAACCAACATAACTTTGTCAAGATAACTATTCTCACTAATTTCATAAAAACACGAACCATTTTGATTCATTAATATATATCAAACTTATTTTCTACTGATTTCCTGAGAAATTGACTATTTAGAACCAATTTCTGGGTGAACATTTATATTCTACTGTTTAATACCTTTCAAATTCCTATTTCCATGCTCAATTATGAGTTTTGAGAAGGAAGTTATGGATACTTGAACAATTTGTCTTTTCAGTGATGCAATCCTATACATGGATTCTTCCAACTTAGAGTCGAATTGGCTCTTGTATCCATGTTGGATCCCTTCTTCAAGTTTATAAGCCTTCCTTAACTCTTTAGGTGTAGGTATGTACAATCAAGAACCTCACACGCTCTTTCTCTAATCCCTTTCTTGTTCTTAATTTTTTTTTTCGAGTGCTAGCTCATTTTCTTCGACCCCCAAATCCATGTGACCATGGGTTGTGACCCAGTGCTAAAATATAGGCACTTATCTAGAGCCTTGGAACTTTTGGGCTCTGGAGCTTCGAAGGTTTCCCTTTCTACACATCACAAACATCCTAGACCACCGAACTGGCGAACTCGCAAAGGACGGTGGATCGACAAGCCTCATTATTTGTTTAGATCTATGGTGGATAGGAGCTTCGAGACTCTAGGCTTT
This sequence comes from Picea engelmannii, assembly GCA_009831015.1. NCBI lineage: Eukaryota > Viridiplantae > Streptophyta > Pinopsida > Pinales > Pinaceae > Picea > Picea engelmannii. Next base: position 297,907 of record ML804329.1, on the reverse strand, counting down.
GACAGTTTCCATAGAACTTCTCTACAAATCTCTCGAAGTGATTAATTGGTGAGCTCGTGAAGGATAATGGATTAACGTTCCACAGATCCCCAACATCCAACGACTGAGATTTACTATGGAACTTCAGGATTTAGGGATTTCCTAAGAAATTCTTCACAAATTTCCTGAAGTGTCGAATTAATGGATATACTCTCCTTCCTCCATGTGTCATCTTCCAATCAATGGTTGATATTGAATCCAGCCTCCAGGAGTTCTTGATTCAATCAAGGGGCACCGCAATTCCTTCGAAGTACTAAGTCTCTGGACCACAGGATCTACTACCGTGTGTCCTCTCTCGATCAATGGTGAGGATTTACTCCGCTCTTTGGAGCTTCAAGAGTCTTCATACTTAACAAATATTGACCAAGTTCCTTCGGAGTGCTAAGTCTCTAGACTGCAGGATCTGACACCATGCGGCATAACACTAGAAGAAGACATGTGGCCCAATCCGAAGGGTGACACATGTTAAGTTCTGACTGGAAAAATTAGTCTTTTAAAAGCACAAAACACACTAACATGTGACACACATCTTGTGTACCCACGTCACCCCAGGTGATGTCATCAATCCACATCACTTTGGTGCTTCATGACCTCAAAAATTCAGGACTTTGGGACTCTAGAGATCTAGAAGTTCTTCCAACAGTTTTCCCCAAACGCTGAATGCCCAAAATTATTAACCTCCTGGGGTCGACGTAGTACAATTTCCATTCATCAAGGTGGTGACACATGGCAGGTCCCAATTGATACTAAGGGCCTATCAAAATTAGACAAGAAAGTGACACATGGAAAACTTAGGGTAGTTCCACGTCACCCTATGTGACATCATCATGCCACATCATATCCAATGCTTCGAAACTTCGACAATTTCTTCTCATTGACACTTTTTCAAAACTGCCGAACAAATGCTTCCCGTAGCTTTGGGACTTCAACGATTTCTTCTCATTGACACTTTTTCAAACCTATTGAACTATTGAATAGGTCCATGTCACCCC